>JAOYFF010000116.1:23802908-23825963 GCA_025773925.1 Cryptomyrus ogoouensis
CACCACAGTGGAGCACACCACATGATACTGTTTTGGTATACTATAGTTTGGTATACTTCAGTGTGATATGCACCACAGTGGAGCACACCACGTGATGCTGTTTTGGTATACTATAGTTTGGTACACTTCAGTGCGATATGCACCGCAGTGGAGCACACCACATGATACTGTTTTGGTATACTATAGTTTGGTATACTTCAGTGTGAAGTACACTGAAGTGGCAGTGATGAAAGGAACAGGAAGTGCCTCTATAGAGGGCTGAGCAAAATCATGTTGGAAACAGCTCAGCAGCTACGACACCTTTTATAAGAGGAGATCTTATGGATAAACAAGGCAAAAAGACGTCTGTGGTGTGGTGGGACTTTCTGCAGTTTAAAGTCTAACACGTTTATTAAACATTAAATTTATATTGATTGCTAACTTTTGGGCATCTCAACATAATATTGCCTAGCCCTACTTCAGGAGTTAAAATGCTTCACAGGAATCATTAATCATGCAGCCCCAAGTTAGTTCCAAACAGGCTAGATCATTTTAATAAACAATCATTACATACATCAAATAAATGTGCTATACCATTTGAAATTAATATGATACAGAGTCTCAATTCACTCTAAATGTCGTCACATGTAACTTGCATTTAAAAACAAATGGATGTGCTTAGCTGATTTATTTATTACTGTCTTATCACCCCTGTACTGTTCTGTATACAAACCAACAGAATAAAATTATTCAAAGGTTTTCTGAAGTTTTTTGTTACATGGTGTCTGTGCACAGAAATATAACACAGAGCTCATTCAAGCTTTGCTATTACATGAAATTATATCAAATTTATTAATATTCAGTGTGCATAACCATGTAATGACTATAAAGCTTTAATCGGAAAAATGCTAATAAAGTCCATCAGGTCTGGTTGGTTATTCTATGACTGTTTCAAGCAAGCTATCATCATTCTTTCAGGGACAAAAGATAATAGATTTTTTTTCTCTTAATAATGGTCCTGACTGCATCTCTCCTATGGTAATTTTAATTAGTACGCCTGGTTTATTATTGCAAAATAGAATTATCAAAGGGATATCTCTTTTCCCACCAAGGCGATATCTCATGAACGTTCTAATTAAGTCCAGTAAAAAGCGAGGGAGAGACTGAAAAGGGAACTTTGATACGCTTACCTTCCAGAACACAGACTGAAAAGGGAATTTTGGAACACTTACCTTCCAGGACACAGAATCAATGCCCACTTACCTTTCAGAACACACAATCAAAGCCTGTTACTTTCAAGAACACACAATCAAAATCTGCTTACAAACACAAAGTCTCCATACCTTCCAGAAAACAGAATCAAAGTCCGTCCCATGGAACTTGTCTGGCATTCCGGCTGAAGACAGCTTTGGTCCAAGAAGGGTGACAAATTCGTCGAAATCAACTTGGCCATCTCCTGAAAGTCATTATTAATTCGGACTTCAGTCTTCTCGGAAACATTCCTCATACCTCAAGCAGTAAGTGAATACAGAAATCATATCAGAAGTGCAGTGGTGGTTCTAGACCATTTCAATTGCGGGGGGGCAGACTGAGGCCAGTTGTTATATTGGAGGGGGCAGATGCATTTGACCTAAATGTCCTCCAAGTATTACACACACTAGATTGCCAGCAGTAAGAAACAAAAGACAATTTTGAAAATCAATGTAATTTATGCAATGCTTTGCAGTCACATTTTACAGTTTTTACAAATACGTAACTCACTTTGATTTCTTGTTTAGATTGTCTTGCTTCCACAAGCTTGATTATTTTTTTCTATCATTAACTTTGCTTTTCACCAGTCGAAGCGAATCAACCACCCATCAAGAAAATGTGCTTACGTTCCTGTTTCGCCTGTTCCCAGCCCACATATTCGAATGTAAATACTAATAATAGTATAAAAATAATAATACATTTGCTTCAAACCCAAGTAGCATATGCATATAAGGGAGCCAATGGGGGGGGAGCTATGCATGTTGTCACGGGTGCACTACCCCGCCGTCCCCCAAACCGCCCCTGCAGTGTAGTGTTCTCCTCAGATAATGAGGCCTGCTTTGCAGTGTTAGTGACACGTAACTGCTTCGGTTTCTCTCTTACAGGGTACTAGAAATTTCAGAATCTGAATTCGAATAAGTATGAGGAGTTTGCATGAGCGACACACACACAGACATGGGCACATGCAAACATACTGTCTCCAATCAAATATCTTTCTCATTTTTTTAAAGAACAAACACGCAGATGTTCAAGCAGCTTGTGAAATGACCCAGCAATTTCAATCTGAAAGACTGAATTGCTCACATATATAATTATCGATTACCGAAAGATCACAACAAGAAGCGTTAACAGCTCACCGTCCATGTCCAGCCTCTGGATGATGACCTCCAGCTCCACCTCGTTGGGCATGTAGCCCAGGGAGCGCATGGCCATGCCCAGCTCCTGCTTGGAGATGAAACCATTTCCATCGCGGTCAAACACCTTGAAGGCTTCTCGGATCTCTGCGTGAGGGGATGGAACAGTGAGGGATGAGGCATTTAGACCCTCATAGCCTGATGCACCAGAAGTTGACAGATGCAGCCTCGTTAATCCCACTGTCATTTTCAACTGGAAATGGGCCACCGGCTCAACAGTGCTGGCCCGAAATCGCTGGCACGATAAAAGTCGCCACTGGCAGATGCATTCCTGTGCTGTCATCTACATCGCGTCCAAAGAAGCATAATTGTTTTCCCTCGGCTGAACGAAATAATTCACTGTCTCACTCCAAATCGCGGGATTTCAGGATAGCCTCATTTTTTTAGATGATTTACCCTCTTCAGAAACAATACTTAAACCTTAACACACGACAATATCAGAAGACAGGCATAAGCTGCCGGCCAGGTCTTCGTGGGCTGTTTTCTGTTCTTTGTGAGGCTGAGAGGATTTTTTTAATCAGCATGCTCAGAATTACAGCTATAGTGCTAATGAGGTTGCGACGCCCAAAGCTTTATCGTCAAACAGGTATCGTGTGGGAATAACTTCTAAGATATCCTGGTATTGAATAAAATATGCAGATAAGAGATGCGCAATAAATGCACATTAAAGTCGGGTCCATCATTTGTATTCACTCCAGCTTATTTGTCTGCGCGTCCTTTAATGGCCGGAGTCGTGATCTAAATTGTGATCTCATTTTAGGGCACTAATCCCTTTTCCTCTACTTCTGTGTCCCGCAGGTGACACACCGTGTTACAAAACACCATGTCGAGAGGACACAGGCCCTGCCGTCTGTTACATAGCCAGGAAGAAAGTAAAACAAAATAATTGGGGAAAAAACATGGAAAAAAGCATAAATTAATGTATTTTAGGACAAGATAGACTTCTGTCATGTAACCCCTAATAAGCAACACTTCACGGTTAATCGATCATTAACCAGAACTCGCAAAGCGTTATTTGGTAAGAGAGCCGTCAATAGGACTGCTGGATAATCGAACCCTGGACTTTCTAACACAGTCTAAGGAGAGGAGCACCTAACAACAAAAACATAGACCCACATCAATAATAAAGAGGGAAAAATATACTTAAAAGTCAGTCCTAATGGTTTTGGAGATTAATAAACCTGTGTTTGCTTTTACATAATCCTACTTAAACTCACAATTCCTTCCAAATGGGTGTAACCTCATTGTGTCTGTGCCTTCAGTAGTGTACTACAAATTGCCTTGATTTCTGCATCCAAAACAGAGCATTAATAAAATTTTAAAGAAGAATAAATTGCATTAATTTTAACTAATCTGTATAATTTGAGTATCTGGGGCTATTATGTGCAAAAACACATCAAATTAAGTAGCTTACCAATAAAATCATGTCTGGGTTTTGCATAAAGCCCTTATCATTGCACCATAGCTAATATTAAAAATCATTTAAATTTTTTGTCACGTTGTGTGGGAATCTGAACCAAAACACTCACACAGCCAGAGGTGAAGGGTACCGAAATCTGAAGTCATGGGTCAATTGTTACCCGCACAGCTCCGCTCAAGACTGTCATAACAATGGCCCCCTGGGGTCAATCCATCACCCACAATCCCCCTTGCCTCTGGCTCCCAGCAGAACCGCAGGAGAGGAAGGATTTTCGTGTCAGCTTTCAACACGTTTCATCAGCTCTGCCTAAAGCACCATGGGTAACAGTTTTAGATGCACACCCCCACAGCCCTGACCCCCACAACACCAGTGTAGCCAACACTTCAGGACCCCATCGTCTGGTAAACAGTCATCAATGTGAGTGGACAGCGAACGCAGCCTAACCCAGTCAAACCACAGGACTGCCTCACTTCCTGCAGCTGTGACATCATCAGCAGGAGCCAGGATTGAACAAAATCGTATACAAACAACATTTTTGGTTGGAAAATCATGACTGTACTTTACTATAATACCTTACAGAGCTCATTCAGACCTATGTAATTAAACAAAAGCTGAGCAGCTTTGTCAGTGGTCAGAAACCATTCTCTTGTATTAACCTGGCCTACATTGTACCTGAGCTCTATAATTCACATTATCAGGACAAAAATGGTTTTAGCTCCTGCAAGTGTAACTGAATTTCGTCTGTTGTACAGGAAGTTGAAGCTTTTTGTGGCTACCTGTTCTAATGATGTCCTTTTCCTAGGTACTGACGCTGAAATATGTGCCTAATGGCTTAGCTTCTGACCTAAAAACCGCAAAATGATTCCAGAGGAACTTCCTGACCAGCACATACATACATAACATACTTTTCTACAGTTATAGGCAAAAGACAAATGTTTTATTTGAGAAATTTTCAATCACGTAAGAATGCCCGAGATGGCCCAGCTTTGTGCTCTGTATGGGCGGAGACAGGTGTCATGTCCCTCCAGGACCCTGTCCATGATAAACAGAAGATATATGGATGGTAGAATTAAGAGCAGCAGAAACTTTAAAAAGTCTTCTGCCTCCCCAGTACTAATGTTTGGGTCAAAGCAGGGCGCCCGTGACAAGCAGGGATTTCCCTGTGTCACGTTTGCTATCTGTTGAGATAGTGTGTGGTGTACAGACTGGCTTTCTGTAAAGCCATGGTTAGCTTGGATGTCACTCCCTACCTTTGTCTGCCAGGAGAGACATGTGAACAGCGCCCCCTGTCTACAGTCTCTGAGCCGGCGGGCTGTCAGGCACATGGTTCGCTTCACCTCTGCATTGTAGGGGACAATGTGGCCCATCCCATACAGGCACCCTCTGCTGAGCAAAACCTCAGCCTTGTCCCATATGCTGCCTGGGTCAGGCTCCAGGCATCCTTATCATCACTAGGGTAAGAGGTTAGAAGATGGATGGATGGATGGATGTCCGGACCCACTTCAGTCGAAAGTTTGCTCTTGTGATACCGAAATTCCAAGGTTCTGCCTAAATGATTTATCATATTTTTTATTTAAAAATGATGGTGAGCCTCCACACGGATATATGTACTGTGCCGGTTTTGACGAGATGTCTCCCTGGCGGAGAATTTTGAGTTACTTATTGGAAAACCCAAATACACATCTTTAATTCCTTCACCAGATGGGATGCTGTGTTTATACAGCGATATTGCCTCCGCAGGCACCTGCTGCCCTGCCTCTCCTGTTTCATCTCGAAACCTCTTTTTTCCCACGTTTCCTTTCCCTCGAAGGAGTGCAACCACTATATAAATATTTGAGTGCTTTGCAGATCAGTCCTGTGCGCTGCTGCTGGATTATCTGAGATGTCCTCACCATGTCGAGGGAAATTGGATAACATCTTCACGGCCGAGCTAATCAACCGCATCCTCTGTGTAACCAAAAAAATGGACGGTTTTAGTTCAAACAGATGTAGCTGAAAATATGGTATGAGTCTTTTCACAAAGCGCCAGAATATGTTTGGCATAGAAATCTCGCCTGGGGCTGTTGGCTCCCCTTAGCAACATGAGCTTCAAAGAATGTGGAAAGACGTTGGCAGGCGTTTTCATCCCGCTCCCATAAACGACAATCCAGGGCGGATGATTCAAGGACAATGTCAATTGCTGGCTTGTAGAGGCCATCTTCCTCCATTGTTGGACAGATAAACCTGTGACCGTGGTACTATTTTTACCAAAATGGGCTGCCAGTCCTTCTGTAAAATGGTCATGTGCGGAGCCTTTGCTGACCCTGTGCAGCGGAATGACCGCTGGCGTCTCGGCCACGGATGTGGGAAACCGTACAGCAGGGGAATCTCAATTTGAGCGTGTGTGCATTCCGGAGTGGGGCGAGGGGGACATGACCTTCTCATTTCACATGATCCAAGTCATCTAGCCCACCCCCCATGCAATATTCAGACCTGGAGCGGTCACTAGCCATTTGGAGTTAAACATTCAACTTTGTGATCGACCTTTAAAAGAAAAAAAACATCCTTTTTTTAGAACATGGATACAGACAAACACACAGACATACGCACACACTCCAAAGCTGGAAATCTTTTCCACCAAACTCAGCATTCTCTTTGAAGATGGAATAAAGGGGCAGCCTGAAGCACCGCTGAGGTTTCCACTAAGACCACAACAAACCTCATGCTTTATGGGTGTTTTTTTTTTGTTGCAGGAATAAACACAAACGTGTAAAATTTTAAGACTGGGATTTGTGCTAAATCAGTGCATTTATCTTTGGCTGTTTTTTTTGTTGCTAATGTCACAAAGAATGATTGACAAAGATATATCTGACACATATAATTTTACTGAGACTCAGGTCTGTTTAATATAACCACAATTTTTAAATATTATATTCTGCAAATAGTAGAAATATCTTTACAAGTATAACATGTAATTGCAAGCCACAGGGAAAGATTATTTTTTTTAGTTCTGCTTTAGGCATCTGAAAATGCAACACATGTCATTTAAATCTCACTCCTGTGCTGTTTGTATTACCAGAACAGGAAGCCGTGAAGAGTAATGGAAGCTGGGGGTGTTTTCCACAGGGCACTTCTGATAAGGAGCTTATGCTGAAAGACCCACTGGGAAACTGGGAAATCGCAAGGAGGCCAAGTGCTGAATGGCCCTGGCCAGAGAGATGCTCATGGTCCGGGATGGCCACTGGCTTTTATGTACTTTATTATTGATTTTATATTGTATTTAAGGTGACGGCTCGTACTTGCTTTCTTAAAGGACTGTCCAATCCGGGGCCAGCTTTAATCCGTCCTCAGTGCCATGAACCTGTAGTTTTACAGCAGGAAGCGGATTTTTATAAACCCCAGGAGGAACCTCTCAGGCTACCCCTTCAGGAGGGCAGCTGCTCTGCAGACACGGTTGACTTCTGAGATCCTGCCACCTGTGGCCTGGATGTGTAAGCCGTTCACTCTAAGAGGGTGATACTATCAGGCATGGTGAACAGGCATGGTGAACAAGTATGGTGAACAAGTGTGGTAAATAAACATGGTGAACAGGCAGTAGCAATTTGTCCAGTAAAGAAATTAATAACCAAGATATTTTGGTAAACATCTAACACTACACAACAGATAAGCATGAAAAACTCAAATACATAGTTTATTCTGTACGTTTCTTTTGCTATAATAGAAAATGACTATACCTAGATGACTACCATATCTTCTATGGTGTTGTGTGTGTTTTTTCCCCAGAATTGCACTATAAGGAGAACATTGCTAATTAGCTCTATGTTTGAAACCTCATCTCATTTTTAGATTTCTCCAGGCTAGAAGAAACAATTTTAGTTCACTGTTTAGCCTCAAGACCTAAGCCTAAAATTGTAAATTGTGTGCCTTTCCCCATCTACAGCATGCAGATCCAGCCCAATGTTAGATAGTGTTACCGCCTCATTAGATAACATTAATCAAGCCTTTGAAAACTTTAGCCTGCTTAACTTTTCACAGCTAATGTGTGAGGTCAGCTTTGTCCTGCGTCTAACATCACTCATTCATGACATCATTCCGCTTGAGATCTTTATGTGTGACATCATCGACAGATATGTTGTGCTGCCCTCCTCCCACTAAACAAACATTTAAGATTCAGACTGTCACACCTTTATACTCGTCATATTTTTAATATTTTTTTTTTCCCTGGCACAGATAGAAGATGCCATTAGCCAGACAAACGTGACATCTCTCAGCCTGAACAGTCTTCGGCGAGCGGACGAGCAATTCATGTTCCGCCGTAAATCACCTCACCATTTCTCTGACACGCCGTTTGTTTACCTCATTAGTGTAATGTCAGTTCGCTATTTATTAATTCCCTGGAAGTATAACGGAAGGCGTCACTCCGCTTTATACCAAACGACCCGGTGTGACAGCTTAACGAGGGCGAACGCGAGCATTAGCAAGGTTTTTTTAAGGACACGCTCAATCAAAGTTGGCATGAAGTTCAGTCGCTCATTTATCTGCCGTGCGACACGATGTGGCACACGCAGCTGACTGACTTTAACTTCCGCACAAAGCACCAGACACACATACCATCTCACACATTTATACCATATAATCTCAGGGAACTCTCTGCAGTCCCCACAGTCAGATGGGCATTACATAACTATTGGTTATGCACAACCTGGTACTTGTTTTATCCATAAAAGAGTCTCTAAAACAGTGGCAGGTCACCTGTCATTATACTTGATCGACTGTATAATGTAGTTTTAAAGTGTAATGCCCCCTGCTGGTGGAGGCCATTGTGGTGACTCTTTATTATTATTATTATTAACTATGTTTCATTTTACTGAACGCTTGACTTTTAACTGGCACAGAATGCTGGTCACTGATTTTAAAACCATAAACCATAGAAGAATCTTCTACTCTCTGCAACTGACCAATGCATTTGTGAGGCACTGTGATTTGGCCAGGGTACGAATGTGAGACATATGTGTCTTCATCACCATCTGGCATCATCATCATCACCACATGATGAATATTTCAGCAGTAATAAATGCTCCCATTTTGAAATATCCAGCCCTGTAAATGTAAGATGGCTGCTGAATCCAGGTAGCTTTTTAAATTAGATGAACTCCCCCCCCCCCGCCGGCCCACTCAGTGCTGCCTCTCCTCATTCCCATCAACCCCTCCTTGTTTTCAGCCGAGACACCAGCACCGCTCACCCGCACCTGGAGCACCTCTGCAGTTACTGAGTTACCCCTACGGAGAAATCAATTACCCCTCCGCATGACAGTTGCCAAAACTACCTGCTTTTTTGTGCCGGGATTGGCGCTTTACAAACCGCAAAGTCCGTCGCCCCTCCACTCCTTGTCACCATCTCACCGGTTACCGTGTGACCTGGCGTCTGCGGCCGTGCGCCAGCTGCTGTCTCTGTGACAGCCTGCCTGCTTGGAGTACATACACCTCCTGCTGCCCCTAGTGGCAGGATCGGGGGGGCGGGGGGGGGCACACGGCCTTCGCCACGCTGCCGCCTGATGGCTCCTCTTTCCTTTATCCCTCTCTCCCTTTCATTTGGCCTCACAATAAAACATTTAACTGCATGGGGAGCCTTAGTTGCAGAATGCAGGATACTGTTTCCTGCTCACATGGCTCAAGTGATCCTGCTTATTTATGACTCAATGATGTGTGATTTAAAGATAAAAAAAGCACTGAAGATGGAAAGGTACGTCGCATTCTAGAAAATGCTGAGTCACAAGCAGGGATCACTATTTGTTAATATGACCCTGCAAGTTTATCTTCCACAGGGGGAAAAGTTGAATGGGCAGGAACCACATGGATATATGGTTTAAGAACAGTGTTTGGTTTTTGTTATAGCTCAGCCAACTAATGTTGAATTAAGGAGCCAAAATCAGTATGCTCTCTCTGACCATAGGTCTATAAGAACACTGTTTCATCATACTCCTTCTCAGGCACTGACCGGAGCAATGTCCTTGTGCTTTTTGTCCATTGTTTTTGGTGGGGCCATCGAGCCGAAGGATAGCCTTATCGACCTTCCCAGACACAGATTGGCTGGCCATTCGCAATGCCGCAATAAGTGCGAGCATGCAGTTTCTGATGCTTCCCAGGGGATGGAAAACGGGTCAAAAATATCTGACTGCAGGACTGGGGAAAGAGGATGCCCCAAGTTGACTGCTACTGCTACCATGCCCAACCGGGAGGAGACCCCGGGGCAGACCCAGGACAAGCTGGATGGTTTGTATCTCTCGGCTGGCTTCGGAACGCCTTGGTATTCCCCCTGAGGAACTGGAGAAGGTGGCTGTTGAGGGAGGTCTGGGCATCTCTGCATTGACTGCTGCCCCCACGACCTGACCCCAGAAAAGCAGTAAGGGATGGATGGATGGATGGATGGATATAAGGTTTTACTCATCTTGTGACTTTAAATGACAGTAGCTTTCCTGGGTATTCCTAGGTATTTCTTTGGCAGCATATTAAGTAGGTAAGAGTTAACAGTAAAGCTATTGTTAGCTTGGTTATCATTTGATACAATACCTGACCTGAGGCTGTATTTGACTTACAGTATTCTACTAGAGTCACTGAAGCTTAACCAATACAATCAAGACCCTCAGGCAAATTAAAAAAGCACTGCTACCCTGACCAGGATAAACAGAGAGACAGCAGATGGATAGATGGATACATGGATATTCCTAGGAGAGTTTAATAATATATTGCATTGACTATTAGGTGGATCAGTGTTCCCCTAACCTCTTTTTGGAATCTTGGTGTTTTTCCTCCACCAGACAATCTAAGGACACTAATCGGCTAATCTCTGAACCCACAATCACCCAATCAGTTGTGCTGTATGTAGCACAAAGAGGAGGTTTGAAGCCCAGTTATTACACAGGGATTGTAGAAAACCAAAATATATCCTTGGCTGACTTCTTATAAAAGGAGAAAAAAACAGAGTTTGCCGCACCGCTGAGTCCCTGAGGGAGATCTTTACTCATGATTTTTGACCGCTAAGGACGTATTTACATTTAACCCAACTCACCACTCATCCAGGTGGTTTCAACTTTCAATCAAGCCCTGGTGTGACAGAGTCGCTAGAACTGCAATGGTCTCCAGGAGCAGAGCTAACAAACTCATGTGACAAACATACAGGACTACAGTGTACCCAAGAGGCACTCCATCCTATAAATGAATGAAAACCTATTTTAAACAGTTTAAACTGTTGGGAGTAAAATAATAATGGTGCTACAAACCAAAAAGAGTATAACTGGTTTATAGAAAAAGCTAGAACCAGTTAGATTCTGGTCCCTGGAAGGAGCCCTGCTGTAAAACTTGTATAACAAGATTATTAGCTTGAATTATCCCGGTGAAATATCTGACCACAAAACAATGCATTGTTTTTAGAAAAAGGCATCATTTAATCAACTCCTTATTAAGAGAGATATCTTTTGTTACATGGGACTGGCACATGGCTCCCTGAACTGTGGGCATGCCGCAAGGGACATCTACCTATAGCGTCAGTCTTCCTCCCTTGGTTCTGGATGGCCAGCAGGTTGCAGTGCACAGCCAGATGTGGAGCTAACCAGCAAATAAGCTACAGAGCAGAGCATGAGATGGGAACCATTGCAATGTGAGCAGTCAGAAACTGGAGAATCAAAAAACTTGAAATGTACACTGGAACTAAAAGGGAGATGAACCCCAACAACGTCTAAAACTAAGCAGAGCAACAGAAGTCTTCCAAATAAGACATGATATTTAATACCGAAAAACAAGAATCCTTGCCAGACTGTCTATATTGGCAGCTGAGTTTGTCTACATGTCAGGAGGTAGATCATGGATGGTATTCACGACAACTGCAACCATTTTGTCCTGTCGCCCCCTGGCAGGACTGGAGGACACTTATTCCCCATAATGTACTGTAGTATAACAAAAACTGTAACTGTGCACCACAGCAGAGTATCAATAAACCAGATCATTAGAGTCACTGAGGCAGTTCACTGATGTTGGTGCTTTAGCGATCAGGAATGATGGCAGGACTGACTAAGAACTGCCCCGATACAGAAAAATGTGATCGCAGTTGTCCCCTTCTGAGAAAGTCAGTGTTCACAGACCCACATCTGGTTGTGCTTGACCTTCAATAATAAAAAAGGATAATGGATGTATATGCATACATTTATAGAGACATGACACTGCAGAGGTATGCAGTGCTGCGATCCATCTATCCATCAGGAAACCCATGCAAGCAGGCAGCAGAACATGAATCCCTCAAGTACGCCGGGAGATGCTGGGAGATGTTTTAGTTTAGTCGCAGGGACCTTACAAAGCTCTGCATCATCTTTCCAGAATTCTCACCAGCATCATCCTCACTGTCATATACTTAATCATCACCATAGCCTTTGGGAAGAATGATATCAAACACTGACGTGCACAGTCTCAGCCACAAGGGATCAGCGGGGTATTTTAGTTTATCAGTACAAAACTAATAAGGGTTAAACTGTTATTACAGCATGGCATGGCGTGATCTACATTGGGGTTTTACAAACCTAGAGACTTAACTGAACAAAAAAACACAAGAAACAAAAAAGCAGCATGTGGGGTCTAACAAAGGCAGGTAAGTAGAACACAAGAACTAAAGCGGGGAGCAGCATAGGAACAAAAACAGTAAAGCAGGGAACAAAACATGTATCTCAACAGGAGCAAACACGGCAAACTGGAGCGAAAAAGGAACAACCATAATGACCAACTGAGGAACAGAATGAGGGCGGGCGCATAAACACACTGATAGTAAGGGCGACAGGAGGGGCAGGTTCAGACCATAAGAATGAACAGAACGCTCGGGTGGGGAATAAAAAACAGAAGCCAGGATGCCACAGGTACCCAGTTAGCCCATTAAGCCACCCAGCGGCCAAAGGGACAATGGAACGCACTAGGAGCTAATAACGGGATGGTCAGTGACACCTGCTGGGCAAACTGGGAACTGACTTAACAAAGGGGACCAGACAGGGACCATTTCCGACATTAAATGATCTTTAACTACAGGGGAATATGGTGTGCGGAGATAGCTGTGGGGTGATACAGAAAAGCTGGCAGAAACCTAGAGAACCACTCAATCTATAGACACTGTGGAGGTGGATAAGAGGTCACATATCAGAGGTTAGGGATCCATGCCCTAAAGGTCACGGGTTCAAATTGGGGTGGTGTGTGGCTCAGCCAGCGAGGGTGCTGCGCTTGTGAGTGAAAGGTTGTGGTTTTAAATCCTGTGATCAACAGAGTGATGTCACCATCGGGCCCTTGAGCAAGGCCCTTTACTCCTCACTTAAAATCAGAGAC
Organism: Cryptomyrus ogoouensis; assembly: GCA_025773925.1. Classification (NCBI taxonomy): domain Eukaryota; kingdom Metazoa; phylum Chordata; class Actinopteri; order Osteoglossiformes; family Mormyridae; genus Cryptomyrus; species Cryptomyrus ogoouensis. Next base: position 23,816,088 of record JAOYFF010000116.1, read on the forward strand.
TAAAAAACAGAATTGTTTTCAAGTTTAGAAGACAACCCTGTCTAGTGCTTTGCATGCTGACTATGACTAAAGAAATATCTCTTTCCTGTAAAAACTTGACAGCATAAAGGGTATAGTAATGGTTAGGAGCTCGTTTTTATAATTGTTATTATTATAATGTCCATCCAATCATCTACATCATCGTCAGTGTCATAATCATCATTTTGTTAATCGTCGTAATTAGTAACTGTGAGGTTCATAGTAGGCAGGAGATTGTCACGTATCCAATTGGCTGTGAAATCCTTCACAAAAAAGCTGAAAATAAAAACAAAACAAAAATCACAGCGACGTTCCCTGGGAAACCGACGCGGCGCGGCTGGTGAATCACTGCGATTCAGCCTGTTTCACTGCAAGGGCATTCCTCGCTGGGCAGCGTGCGCCTCTCACACCTGCACGCACTCTGCTGCTTAATTCCTCGCCTCGTCCTGCTGATTGATGGATCCCTGCTCGTCGCTCGCGCCCTGCAAGGAGTCTTACACCGTGTCCTTTCTTTCCCTGTCCAAAGTCGAAGGTGATTTCATTTCTAGGGGCTTAATTGATGGATTTGCAGTTACACTGATGTATAACTGTGTCCCCAGCTCTGGAGCCTTCCTTGTAAGTGTGTGTTTTTCCAGTTTAAGGAAATTCTCCTCAAAACATGCTGCTTTGTCACATCTTTATTAGCAAACAGATGTGCATCACTGTCCTGTCCTTGACTGGTTTAAGAGCTGGCTTTGTTCCTGGAAACCAGGATTTTAAGGCCTGATTCAAAGGTGAGGAGGTCCAAAAAATGATACAGCAAAACAGCAGTCCTCCAGGTAAGAGTGTGGACAGCACTTCTTCAAGCCAGTGTTAAAAGGAGTGAAACGTCCCGGAGTCAGCACAAGGGCTTCAGTGCAGAATAGTACTGTGCCATTGTTCCCTTTCGGCACAGGTCTGAGATTTTCTCCAAAAGTTGAAAAAAACGGTGTGTTTTGCAAGTGCACACTCTGTTGTCGGGTATAGTGATGGGAAAGCCCTTCCCTGCTTTAGTGTTTTCAGAGGGATCCCGACAGAAGAACAAGAATAACATCTCAGGGATGGCGGCGTAGCCAGCTGCTCCCCATGAGCTGCTCTCTAAGGAGGGACCAGTGACTCATTGCGAAACACTGTTGACATGCGGCGGTCAGCCTGCTGGAAATGCCACGTTTTCCCAGCGACCGGGGCCACTGTACAGCTGTACTCTGTGTACCGAGAAATCAGAGCTGGCATTTTTCAGCTGGATTTGATTTAACAGAGTCACATAAGAGACGCCACAATTTATCATGATGATGAAAATGGGAAGTGCGACTCAGACACCGAGCCTGTCGGACCTACAGAGCTGCCAATAGACTTGGCATCAGGGGTCCATGCAGCCAGACAATTGAATTTATTTGGTTTCTCAGAACCCAGTGACCGAAACATGATCTGAGTCAAACACATCCTGGGCTAAAGGTATTAATTCTCCTTCAAGCTTTCCTTTTAAATGAAATTTATTATTATCATAATACTGTTCTTTTACTTGACAAATAAAACAAAATGAAATAAAACGCAGAGCATTATTATTGAGTCAAGGCTCTGCGTAAAATATTGAAACATCCGTTCGACTGGTCAGTGACCAGTGAATGGAAACAGTGAGAAAGTTTGACCAGTACTCCCTAGAAAGCTTTAACTGAAATTAGAAATTGTGTAGCAAGTGTAACACATGTGCCCGCAGCACAGAAAGTCTTCGATGTGTTTTACTGTGCTCTGTTTTTCTGATTTTTCCTTACACATCAGGCCACAATACTCTACATATGATATACAAACACACATTATAAACACACATGTGAATCCTCACACACTATATGTATGTAGGTGTGTGTGTAATGTGTCTCTATATAAGCATCCTACAATGTGAATAATGTGCATTCATTTTAATTTCAATATTATTACAATGACCTTCAATTAGCTGTAACTCAATATTCCTCCCCGCATTGTTTTTATCAGCAGTAATTGCCCCCCCCCCCCCCCCAGCCATCTCCCACGTTAAACAGAAGTGAGTCATGACTGCTTGTTCCTCATAATAAATTACTCAAGGCCGGTCAGCACGGGGGTCCTGTCAAATTACGTTACTGTAATTCTGAGAAAATTAACCTAAAACAAATTACACTATCTTAAAGCTCTTAAATTAATCACTTGATATTTACTGGTTTTACATTCCCCTCTTGTAAGTATGATGGGGTTTGGGAAGCAGAAACGTTACCTTTAAAAGGCATATGTTTCTTAAAATGTTAAGCTTGGGAAAGACTTTGAATTAGTGACAGTGAGATTTAGATCGTAGACTTTCTTTAAACTTTTCCAAAATCAGTGCACAGGCAGTAACTGGTGGTTGTTGCTATTATAGCAAGTATTTGCCAAAATTCTCCCTACAGGGTCAACAAGACAAACTTAAACTACATATGAGGCCAAAAATATTGGAACCCCATCAGTTTTTTTTGAGATGCACCGGTTCTCCCACAAAAACTGTTGATGTTACAGATGTTTCAGTGTCAATACACACATTTCATTTATTTGCATTAGAACAACAACAAAAAAAAATCTGTGGGGAAAAAGCCAAATATAAACTTATTTCACAGACAACTACAAAAATTGCATTGACAAAATTATTGGCACCCCACACTTAATATTTGGTATCACAGCCTTTGGAAGGAATAACAGTAAGCAAGTGCTTCCTGCAGTCATCACTGAGCTTCTCGCACTTCTCTACTGGAAGTCTGGGCCACTCGTTTTTTGCACACTGCCTCTGCCACCCACATTTGATGGCTGTCTTCTTCTCTCAATTGCTCTTTCCTGGTCTATCCACAGGTGTTCTACGGGATTTCGATCAGAATTCATTGCTCACCTCTTCAAAAGCACTTAGTTTGAAACTATTTCTGGGTACTTTTGAAGTGCATTCTGGATCATCGTCCTACTGGAAAACCAATGACCTTCGACAGAAATCAAACTTTCTCACACCAGGTCCTACACTGATCTCCAAAATGCCTTGGTAATCTTTTGATATCACAGCTTCAAGGCAACCAGTGCCAGTGTTGCATGGCAAAGTAACCCCAGATCATCCATGAACCTCCTCCACATCTGACTGTAGGGATACTATCCATTTCTTTGAAGGCTTCCATTTGTTTTCTGAAAACATTATTTATGCATGTTAAATTTTTCAGCAACAAGCTCTAATTTGGTCTCAGCTCATTCTCCCAGAAGGATTTTGGTTTGTTCAGGGGTATTTTGCTTAACTCCTTATTTATGTCTCTTTGTCAGCATTGAGGTCCTCCTAGGTCTTCTACCACAGAGCCCCTTTTCACTGAGAGGTGCCAGATAGTTAGAGTTGAAGCTGTTGTACCTTATGTCCAAACATCATCTTGAATCTGATTGGCAGTCGATTGAGGTTCTTTCTCCATCATCTGGGCAATCCTTCACTGAAATCTTTCAGCTTTTCATTTCCATTCATGTCCAGGGAGGTTGGCTACAATGATATGGACCTAATGTGGTGTACAGTGGACACTGGAATATTATGGTCTCTGGAGAAAGACAAGTAGCCATAGAATTGTAGACACTCGTCTGCAGTTTTGTTTCTTACCTCCTCAGACAATTCTCTACTTTTCTTCTTCCTCAGATCAAATTTTCTCTACTTAAACTGCTTGAATATGTGACTTTTAAATTGGCAGCACCATTAGATTTATGTAAAAATGTATTGCTTGACATACAATTTATTTCTTATTATTTATAACAGGTGTCAGTACAATTTTGGGGTATTGTTCAAAATGAGATTAGATTTTGCTTTTTCACAGATGTTTTTGCATGTTTCTAATCCAAATTAAGGAAATACATAGGCCTACGATAACAGCAAAGCATTTGTAATGTCAACATGTTTGCAAAAGAATTCTTGCATTATCTGAAAAACTGCAGGGCTGCCCATGTATAAACCCCCTACAGTTTGTTTCAGCTTTTCGCTTCTGTCTACAGACACAACCACACAGACATAAACACACACTCTCAGGTTTGTAATTATATCTCTGTGGGGACCCTCCATTAATTTCTATGGGGAAAACTCTAATCCCAACATGGCGACCTTAACCCCTACCCAGCCCTATCCCTAACCATAAGTAACCAAACAAAATACAAGAGTTTTGGCATTTTTACTTTTTTGATTGCATTCATAGATCTTTGTCCGGACCTGAAAATGGTCCCCACAAAATAACAGGTTTTTATCACATTCTGGAGGACATTTGGTCCCCCACAGTGTAATATAAGCCTAATCTAGATACACACGCACAAACACACAGGTTTGTAGTCATATCTTTGTGGGGACCGTCCATTCATTTCTATGGGCATAACCCTAGTCCCAACAATGACAACCATAACCCCTACTCAGCCCTAAGCTTAACAGTAAGTAACCAAGTAAAACACAAGACTTTTGTCGTTTGTAGGATTTTGATTGTGTTCACAGATTTTTATAAAATTGAGCTAGCCCTGGAAGATGTTCCCACAATGTTTTTATGCTTCATTGTGGGGGATCTTTGGTCCCCAAAATGTAGGCTAATACTGTTTTTGCATGCCTACAAACACATACGAACCTCAATATGTTGCAGACCTTGGTTTCTTCCTTATTTTTGACTTCCACGTATATATAGTTATACCAAAGTATATATTTACATATACGTGGAGCCCAGAGATTAAGGAACTGGCCATCAGAAGCCCCCCATAACGGTAAGAGATAGCGGCTCCATTTAGGGTTATCATCTCACAATAACGGCTTTGAATCTTTCAGGAACTGGGGGTCCCCCTTAATCCAGAGAAGAAGCTTTGGAATTAAACTTCCCCAAGTGGATGCGTAAATCCCAGTATGTTCCTCTCCTCTAATAAACTCACATACTCAGTCAGCATGTGAACCGACAGTTTCCGGCACATTCTCGATCACTTTGGTTCTGACTGGAAAAGAAACATGTTATGCACGGATACAGTACCGTTTCCTACATTAAAATTTACTGCTGTAGCCTGTTGAATTAGTAGGCTACTTGAATCGCTTTTTTTCTGTGGCAGCTTAGCAGGCAATTAGGCTATATTAAACAAACTATTAAAACATAGTAAAACTTATTAAAAGCTGATAGTAAACAACACATTACATTAATATTATCATTTGTGTCTCCCAAATAGTATAGGTGACACATACAGCAATATAATTGAAATACACACGTTAAGTAGGCTAGTCCATTAAAAAGAATCGTCGACTCCATAGAATATATAACTATATCTGTATACCAACAGATCGATATCTATTTTTTCAAGAAAATGTAGGTGCAAACACCAAGGGAGAAGTTGTGTTTTATAGCTATCTTGGAGCCTTTTTGAAAAAAAGGGAATCGCATGTTTCGGAGATCGGTAGTAGAATTTCGATTAAGCATCTAACTGCAGACTCAGATTGACTGCGTGTTTAACAATATACGTATAATTTGTATTACTGCTCCCTTCACACCTGACTATATTTAAACGTGCCACTTCTGTAACTGCAATACATATTTTTCACATGCGCATAACTCTGTCTAATTCACCTTGATATTGATTGCTTTGCGCAATGTTTGTTTATTTATTGTTTATTTGGCGAGGGATAAGTTTCTTCAGCAAAGTGCATGGTTCATTTACGTTCAGTACTTGCATGCATAATTTCAAGGAAACATTTCTTTTGCAAATTTGTAAAAAGAAGTTCTTTGCCATTTGTAGCCTATATTGCTCTGTTGTATTTTAGGAGCCTAAATGCAAAATTAGGCAGATGTTTTGCTTATGTATATTTCCATTACCTGATAACAACATCGAAAGATTCCCGTCCCAGACTAAATACTGCGAAAATGCTTCTCTTTCTCTAACCGAAAGTACAACGTGAGTAGAAGACTTCGCGTTTGACTGAAGTGCTCTGACTGTCGTCTTGAGCAGGGAAAAAACAACCATACTGTAAATTAATAAGAATATACAATATTTTTCCTACCATAAACAAATTAGCAACGGAGATTTTAAGATTATAGCTACTGATTTCTGCGCTGTGAACGTATATGAGCGTGTATTGTTGTGTATTGACTGTGTAAATATTGCACATCAAGAGTAAAATGGCCAGAAACACTGCCCATCTCACGCCTGTTGAATACATAATCAGAAGACAACGGTCTGTTGAATCAACCTGCAGCAGCCTTGCTAAATGCACACCATCTTAATCCATTGTCGCGTTCCAAGTTCCCGTTTCCCCCGCACTCCCCAGCTAAGTATAGCAAAGCCGCCAGTAATTTAGTCCAACTTACTGACACCTGCATCGATTTTAATTTTAGCCTTTAACAATAACAATATTTCGGTCATCGGTTTTGCTTTGCTTTTATATTGTAATTATATATTTCAGACATAAATTTTATTCAGATACACACAATTCCTTCGTCTGTTCATCTTTAAGAACAACATTAAATATTAACTACACTGTAAAATGATGCACGCTTTGTTTAGAGTTGCAAAATTAAAGCAACATATTCCTCCCCGCGTCGTTTCTCATGGATTAAACCAAAATGAACTAGTTGTAGAAGTCTTACTGCCTGGATCGAGTTTTGAGTAATTCTCCTAGACGCACAAATAGCCTACATTAATGCATGCGGAGCTTTCCGTGGTGCTGAACACAGAGGTCTTATCATTTTGAATTCCTCGTAATTAACGCCAATACCTGCATTGCTGCCACTCGCTACACCCTCAGTCCAACCCCTTGATATTAACAGGTGTCCATCGCTATCTGGGTGTTGAATGTACGCCAGTCCTTTTCAAGTTGGAGACGCATTGCACTACGATATATGTTAACGCCTTTGATGCATGTCAGCAAGATCTTTGCTACGGTCGCTGTATTTTCGCATCAAAATAAACGGATCACCGCAGAAGGACTTACCTTCTAGTTCGTCCTCGGGAAGGGTAACAGGGGTCCGGTACGATAGGATGTCTGGTATAGTGCAAAGGCCCCTGTACATTAACGTGGAAGTCACGGCGCGCACTGGCATCTCTGCGGGAGAAAACCAACAGCGATGCGGAGATCTTCATATAGCACGCTTCACTTATCACAACTTTGGAATACTCCACTTGTGGGCAAGGTTGCGGAAGCTTAAGTAAACAGCATGGAGCCTGATTCCAGCCTTTGGTTTGATATTTGTTATTTTATTTATTGATGTCAACGGGAAAAAGCTTCTCCCTGTGATAGAGGGCAGACAGTAGAAGGCGGCACTGTCTTAAGTTCAAGGCGTATAATAACTGGTTCAGTCGGACGCGCACTTCAGCATAGCAGACGCATACCTGCGACATATAAGGTTACATTGGTACTTACTAAAGATATTGCTCGAACTTTCAAACTCAATGCAAATTACCGCACAAGTACAAGCATGGTGCATTATTACGCTACTGAATTACCGCCGGCTTTATTGCCTTTCCCCCAGTGAAAAATCCGAAGCGCATATTTCACGGCGGTTCCATAGGCAGGAGGCTCGCCAGTCGCAGTCTTTCTTCATAAAAGAGACAGGTTCTTAATCGATCCCAAGATCACTGTGTGGATGTCGACTATTTTTGTTCTATGATTCTTAATTTGCCCTCCATTTTACTTCAAAAACGTTATTTTGCACGTCTTCGCGGCTTCCGATCGCCACATCCTATGTAAAGTGATTATTGATTTAAATCCTACAGGTAGTATAGCGCCCAGCTACGATCGCATGGAGAAAGACGTTGTTTTTCTTCTCAAATGGCTCCCATCACAGAGGATCGCCTTTCTCATTTTGTCGGGCTTTTCTTCTCAAATAAAAACTAAGATTTAAGCGAAGTTTCCTGCTTAATTATATGAAGGAGGGAACAGACGTTCCAGCAGTTTGCCTGAATCCTTCCAAGCCCTTCTAAAGTGATGACAGTGGATTGCGGTCAGGAGGAGAGCCGTCCTTCCGTCTCCCCCTCCTCCGTTCCTCCCCAGGTAACGGAACGCCCCGCGTCCCTGCTGTTCACGGTCTATCCTCAGTGTTCCACTTCTGGTCAACGGCCCCCCAAGCCCCAGCCTCTCCGACAGAGAGATCGGGGTTCCCCCTTTATCGGCTTTTAAAGTGTCACGTGGGTATAAGACAATTTTACATTGTATTTAATTGACGCGATCACCCCTTTCAGTCTATAAAGGAAATCAATTTTGGTGTCGCCAACGAGGTGCAGTAACAGTGTTCACTGGGCTACATACTGTAGGCATAGACTACATGTACAGGCTACAACACGGAGTAAGTGCATGCATATTGTTATTTGCCGTTTTATGCGTGATTTAGGCATGTTTGTTTCTGTGACACACATTCCATACATGTTCATAACGTTTCTTTACGTCATGTAATAAACAATCCGCATAATGTGTTCTTTCCCGTTTTATGCGGTTTAATGTGTGGTTACAGATCTACGCAATTTAATAATCAATAGGAAAAAATCCTGCATCGTTTAAAGTAGGCTAATAATAATAATAATAATAATAATAATAATAATAATAATAATAATCACCTCAGTTAACACCTCACTGTGTTAAATCCAGGCGCGAACAACATCCGCGATTTGCTCATCTTACTGGCAGTGATCCAAGGTGTCGGGACTGTGGACGGCGCCCCGGTTTGTGTCCGGTAAAGTCAGCTCTGCACCCTACCCTGTCTCCGTCTGAAAGTGCCGCCCTTGCCTCCGGTCTCTTAAGTAAAGTTTTTAATATGCTGTCTCTCACTGTTACCCAGTGCTTCTTTGGTAATCGTGGACTGATGCATCTTTTTATTATTGAATCAAACTGAATCCAAAGGAGCTCGGATAGGGCAAACATTTGATCACATTTCTTCTTACGGATCGATAACCAACCTTCTCAATTAAAAGAACAGCTTTTTAGCCGCATGCGTAAATAATACAAAAACCATATGGTTTAAGATGTCTTAAATCCTTTTGCTTTCGAAATTACATAATACTTCTGAATTCTGAAGTGCATGGCGGTACTATTTTCATTAAAGAAAAAAATATCGCAATTTGAAGCATACTACGGCTCTTAGGTTAAAGAAGTGACTGCTTTTGCACGTCCTCTTGAGTCGGTCAGAGGCACATTCATCTTAATTCATCTTAATACAGCTCGGAAGTGCCTTCTATCGATTAACAAAAATTGAGATAGCAGACAAGCCGGTGAACACTTTGGGCAAATATATTCTGCGATGCCACTGATTTATTATTCAGGAGACTGCAGGGGTGATTTAATACCAAGAGAGAGTCCTCCAGCCTGGAGAGGCGGAGTCTTTTGCAGAAGCCATTAAGTTACAACTTTTCACCAGGAGAATTCCCCCCATGACCTTACTGCATCTAAAACAACCTCAATTAAGCAGTGTAGGGCATGGGTTGGGAATGCAATTGGTTTCAATTGGGCCCTGGTGCATTTGAAGTCAATGTGTAATTGGAATTTTACAGATTTTACACAGCCTTTAGCAGAAAGCACTCCCAACAGAGAGCGCTGTCGTAATCCGCCTGGTGTGTGCAGACTCCTGTTTGTGGGGCACCCCCTTCCATATCTGCATGCAGCCCTTCCCCCGTCACCCCAGGCTGTCACTGGAGTAGACATGCAGGCCCACTGTTTTTGCTCAAATTGGGCCGTCTGACGTCGGACTGCCTTCCTTGGCAGTGCCAGCGCCTCATCCAGAGGCTTTTCCTGCGGCGCTCGAGAAGATGTCCCGTCATTCCAGGACATTCCGGCAGTTTCTTCAAGCAACAAGGAGCCCAGCCAACACTTTTATATATATGGATATCGTGGGG
>JAOYFF010000116.1:23829494-23845677 GCA_025773925.1 Cryptomyrus ogoouensis
TTACTAATTAGAGGACTGATTGGCTGAAGAGTCCTCACACCTGGGTTTGAACAGCTGACCTACAGGTTATCCTAAAATCCTGCATACACACCGGCCCTTTGCGGATAAGTTTGGCCACCCCTGTTTTAAGGCATCTGGGGTGACATTCAGAGGGGTTTCCATACTCAGGAGACAGCATGCTGGTCCAATGAATGGGGCCTGGGGGGGGGTTAGGGAGGTAACGTAAAATTGAGAATTGCCTGTTCATAAACCAGTCAAATATTGCATTAGTGAATCCTGTGCATCTGCAGCATGGGTGCGGTCCACCTGGTGCATTGCGGGCATAGTTGCAACCATAAATTTATTATTTATTGATCCCATGTGCAGAGGGGCTTCCAGGCACTAGAGGGGGTGCCAGACCTGGGCCTTTATTAATCAAAGTTGCGTACGCACAAAAAGCCGCCCGAAATATGCAAAACTTGATGATTTGATGGGACAAAATGCGTATATATTTATGGAAGGTAAGTGTATGCAAAATTTTGAACCAATCAGGAAAGCAGGGAATGGCGGGTAAACCAGCGAAATGACCAACAATTCATGCCGTCAACCCGCGTCTAAAAAAATGTGAACTGGGATTAATTGATTTTCCATTTATTCATGTAATACCAAGACTATGTATTCACCTTGGAGAATTTTATTTACTATTTTAAATGTTACGCCTTTTCAACTATTCCCATAAAATGAAACTATCTGTAATTCTCACTAGTTGCACTAGTTGCAGACTTTCACATGCATGGATCTGTGTGTAAGAATAGCCTACAGTCACGAGAATGTAGCGTAGCATAATGGTGTTCTTGCTAGTGGCTATATAAACGGAATGATAAGAATATATTTTACTCTTTGTTTACTGTTTGCACTGTGTTTAATGTCTTTGCACTTTGTTTTACATTAAATGTATGTTTCCCTGTGCTGTGGGTGAACAGCTAAATGTAAAAACTACTGCAGTGATGTCTAGGTCTCCTAATGTAATTGGGGAAATCGACTGCACTGACATTGGAATAAGGGCACCTCAGATTAAATCAAAGTTTTATTTATCAAATGCAGAACAGGATACAGCAGCAGATGCAGACTGAGTGCTAATTAAGCTACTTTTGCCAATCGAAGGCCATTTCATTCTGTTAATGCGCAAGTAATCTGTGATGCTGACATGACATTGACCAATATAATAATTTGATGTTCTGGATCAACTTATGATTTGTTCCTTTGAAGTTTTACATAACCCCATCAGTATCTCACAACTACTCTGGGGCAACACTGCATAACAGACCATCCCCTATTATACATGTCATATGCATCTTAAAGTTTGTGGACGAAGATGTGGGTTTGTCCCTGATTGTTCCTGTGTGATTTCTTTATATTTTTCTTCAGACCTGACCAAGTACAAGGACTCGAAAACAAAACGTGCAAAATAGTACAAATTTATTAGAAGCTGCTGTTCTTGGTTTTTTATTTGCAGTCGTTGTTATCTGACTTTGCAACCAGAAAGGCTTGATTTGCATATTATATGAGCATGCAGCTCATTTGCATTGACTATTTATGGCTATTTGTAGGTGGAAACTGGGCAGAGTCTCAGGCTCATGTACGTACGCACATGTGCAGGATAAGATCGGAAAATATGCGTATGTCAGGTTTGACAAATGCAATTTTTTGATACTGTACACGTTGTTTTTTGCCTGTACAATTATTTTTTCTTTTTGTGCATAAGCGCTCCTTCACAGTGATTTCCACAGACTGAGGCCCCCGATAACATGGTGTTCTTCTAGGTGTCATATAGCCAAGCCCAGAAAAGTGCCCCCCCACCACCACCTCTGAAAACCTCGGCCTGTTGATAACTCAATAGCTCAGTCCTCCACCGTTAGCTGAGAAGCAACAGTTTTTTTGTTTGCTTGCAGCAATTCATCACACAGCTGGAGGGCTCTCCTCACTTCATCTGTGCATCGGCTCCTCTGCTTGCCATCAGGTGGAAGCTGAAATGTCACATCTTCAGGCAGCAGGCCTGCTGTGGTACAGGTGTGTTGAAAATGATCATGATGATAGAGGGGCGTACCTTGAAATTCGGGCCCCCTAACAAAATTTCACCTCGTCCCCCCAATATTACATATCATTTTACCAAGGGCATAGGTTTGAATTCAACATTGTTAGGGACCAAATCAGCCTCAAACCTCCTTAAACACACACAGCACCCCTACAATATCGGTAGGGCCATATCCCAGTCATCTATACCCAAATGCACGCCCACAGATTTTAGGTATTCAAGGGCCCCTGTTAAGTGTTGGGCCCCTTAAATCTGCCAGGCTGTCCATGTCCCATACATCTGCCAAGAGTTAAGATACAAAGTGACTTTTATTTAAAGACAGTGCCTGTGACTTTGATAGAAAATCGCATATGGAAGTCATGGAAATGCTCCTTCGTGGGGACCAGGATGTTTTCAGAAGCTGACTACAAAAGCACGATTTATGACCTCATTACTTAATTCTACTTGTAAATTTTGAGGCAGTAGGTTGTGTCAGACAAAAATGTTGACTACTCATAAATACAGCAGTATTCTTTCCTTTTAAGCAGCTTTTCACCATATTTTTGCTGTCCGCTGACGGTTCTGTTGTTCTGTACCTGTGTAGCGACAGGGACCCATTTCATACTGCTGCTGGCTCAGACAGGGTGGGACCTGCTTACCTCCTGCATTCTGGGAGTGCCATGTGGTCCCAGATGCGGAGCAAGCGGCTGTTCAACACTTGGGTGCCGTTCCAGGGGACCAGGTACACCGTCACTTTCACCACCAGGATGATGCACATTCAAATTGTACACGAAGTCTGCATTTTAAAAAAATCTTAATTTAATGCAAAAATATAAATAATACTAGTTTATATTGATTTAACATCTGAAAGCAAAAACAATATCATCATCATAATAATAATAATAGTAATAATAATAATATGTAACTTGTTTTATAAATCCAGTGTTTTCATTTCTGCTGTTCCTTGAGACCTCATTATTCCCTGGTGGCATTTGTTTGTATAACGTACAACGCTCATCACCAGTAAAATTCATTAGAGTCTCTCTCGCGATGATGTTGCTATGATCACCCCATCAATATGCAGAAGGAATCTGTGATCACATTTTCAAATGAGGAATCACATCAGCAGCATTACAGTCTGAAACCCCCAGCCCCCGTGAAACTACAGCTATGGAATAATTAAGGACTGTTGTCACCAAGACAAATATAAACAAAGATTCATCTGCAAATTCTTGTTACCGAAAGCATAAGATTTCATTACTAATTTTGCGTGTGACATCACACCCCTGTGTACCGTGACCTTTCTAGGAATCAGTTTTTTTTCCTGAGACATCGGCTGCATCTTTTGCTGTGCTGCTGAGATTACGGATGCCGGGAGAGTCCCCGAGCCTGGAAATCCCGATGACCTTTTCCGTCTGTAACAGGAGCACACGGTTTTGGTGATAATCCTTCTGTTGATTGTATTGTCCTGGTGACACAAATAATTTATGGAAACGAAAACATTCAAGGTAGAGGCCCCGTCAGTCTCTTAGTGGAACAAATCGATATTCCTCCTTCAAGTCTGAAATGGTAAGGTTGCAGCAAACCATGCTGTTGCATTGTGATCTGGTGTGGGGAGGGCTCTTGGGTTCAACTGATTGTTCTTGTTCTCTTTGATTTTGAAACGGATTCTCTCAAAACGCTCTGTGCAAGGGAATTACAAAATTCTGTCTTATGCTCATTTATCAACAACTCAGACGCCGCAAAAAAATAAAAATAAATAAATATTGTATTGATCTCTCCTCGAGTTACGGGTAAAGTCACGCTGCACGATTCACAACTCTTATCTACGCCTTTCTGTACCAAGTTTGCTGGATTTGTGGAAATGGTTTATTGTCCGATTACTCTTCGGAATATAACGCCTTCGTGTAAGAAAGTACTGGGGGCAGTAGGTGGCATATTAATATTTACCAGGAGAACATCGGGTATTAAAGTGAAAATCTAAGTAAGATAGGAAAGCAGATTCAACTTGAATTTATTATATTACACAAATAATGAATTGAAGTATAAAAGTGGTGCCTGTCATCCCTAATGCATCAACAAACAAATTAAAAAAGAAGAAATCAGAAATTGCACAAGGGCAAAGATGGGTCTTACTTACAATACATTAATAATCTTGAACGTTGATATTTTTCACTTTAGAAGTGTCTCCACTATTACCTAGAATAAGGAAAAGACAAATGTGAAAAGAGGATGGCCTGGGGTGGAAATAGAGAGCATGTCAAGATATCATAGCAGCGTTTTTTTATTTCCAAAGAGCCAAAAACAACAAAAGCAACCGGAAAAAAAATCCATTTAATTTCCTACTCCTGTCATGGCGAAATAGTGACTGCTAGAGGTTCCAGCTCGCAATAAGAAGCTATAGCCTGCAGCTCAGGCTGACAATGATTAAAAACCTTCATCATTTATATATTTGTAAACAAAGGGAAATATGCAGCAAAGGCTTTCCGGAAGGTTCCTGGGCCAGAGCGAAGACCAAGCACAGAGTTTGAATGAATATCCGTGTTTCGCACATGTCTGTCCAGATAAGCTGGGGTCTTTAACCTAAAACGGACCAGCCTGCAAACCCACAAAGGTCTTTGGGTAATTTGTTTTTTTGATGCAAAGTGTGCCAGAAGGGCACAGACAGGGGCCAAGTCCTTCTGCACACACATAAACAGCAGGAATGCACTAGGAGTCCGAACCTGCATCACTGTGAGGTGAGGATTTGGCCTCTGAACTCAGCACCCTGGTTCAGGGCAGAAATCGATCCTTTAGCGATGATGAGGTCATGCACATGGCTGCAGGAAGCTCGATGATGCTCAATGACCCAAGACATGCACATGCATACCTGTCACCTGTGTGCCAATTTCTGATCGCTGTGACCCATTTATGAGCTTTGAACATTTGCCATTTGTCTTGCATTCTGATTTTGTTACTTTGTTGTCACGGCAATGAGGGTTGCTATGAGACAGGGGGGTGGGGGGGCGTGGCCCTCTAAGGAGGTGGAACCAAGTGAGTAGCCATACCATTGTCATTTTGAAGGTAACTGTACCTGTTTGTCTTTCATTCTACCACGCGTTTCTATCCCCTGCACCAGTCACTCTCAATGAGGTTTTGCCTTGCAAGGGCAGAAGACACAGTCAGACAAAGCAAAGCTCACCTTAGCCAGCTGTGTCGCAGACGCCAGCAAACCCCTCCGTGGCAGCCTGCATACGCCTGGATGCTGTAGAAAGGGGGTGCCAAGGGCTACAGGCCAAATTGACTTCAGCCTCTGCTGGAGACTCTAGGATGTTTGAGGATTGTTGGTGCGTCAGAGGTGATGTTTCTGTACCTTTTTGGCAGCGGACAAAGGCACTGCCACGGAAATGGAGCAGGCACATCTGATTCGATTTCAGACACTTTTTGGTGACAAACTAATCTCCATTTCCTCCTTTTTACCCAGCTAGACGAATATGGTGCCTCTAATCATCAGTTGAGGAAATGAGGCTGCATTAGTACTCTCTCCTTATCTCCTGGTCTTTTTCTCAGACTACAGGTTCTGGAACATGAGGAACTCAAGGAAAGGTGTGCATGCTGGATCCAGATCAAGCACACTTGGCCATATAGTCAAATTCCTCCATCACTTATGTGATTCTGCTTTCCCTTTATCCCAGGCATATTTCACAGAAAGCTTGTTGGCTGGGTGCTCAGTATCTGATCTGGACACACCGATATCTCTCAGCGTAAGAACAGACCCATGGGTGACAATGCTTTGTGCAAGATAATTCTGAACTGGGATGATCTTTTTCTGGCCTTAATTAAAAAATAATCTTTAAAAGTAGGGGTGAAATCCATATGGACTCTGCTTATCTCTATAACTAAGGGCATTTTTCCACCGCAACCGGCTCCATTCTTCTGGTGCAGTACTTTCGGTACTTTCCATTAACTTCCGGTCAAGTACCAGTACCAAAAGTTTCGACACCAAAAGTGTCAAACCAGCTGGGGTAAGCAGCAGAATTAAACTTTAAACTGATTTTTATACACACACTAGATAATCTAGAAAAGGAATAATCATTAAAATTCCAAAAGTCAGAGAAAGAATATTTTAGCGAAACTTAAATTCCCTGCACTGTAATATCCATACAGTATGAAGGTATGAAAAAGCCTGATCTTAATCTAGCTGACTAGTGATGTAAGAATTGTATGTGCACAACATGCGATGTTGGTATTAATATCGCACATTGTCCAGCCCTATAATATATTATAACCATCTTTCAAATTCAATACAAAATATCCCGCCTCGCATTGTGATGTCAGTTCCATTACCAGTTTTTACGCCAGTGGAAAACCAATATCTTGAAGTACTATACTTTGGTACTTTCTTAAAGTACCAAAAGTATGGTACTGGGTACTTGGTAGGGTAGAAAACGCCCTAATGGGTAACTGCACTTTGAATGTTTAGCCGAAAGCCGGCATGCATTTGGATTGGGGCTTTAATGAAGGAAATGATGATGATGTCTGCTGGAGAAGCCTGCCACAAAAGTGCTGTGCCTTTTGCGTACACCTGCAAGTATCACCCTGGCATTAATTTGGGTCGATGGGCATGTGGGCTGGCAAAATGTATCATGGGGCCGGGGGAAGCCCAAAGTCCAGGACCAAAATTTTATCCCAATTGAGCCCTGTTTCCTGCCAGTACAGGTGGACCAGGCTGTCTGTCTTGGAGGGATTACACCACACAAGCATCACACTATTGTGGTTTACCAGTAAAACTGACCCTACATGTAACTTTCAATAGATTCGCCACTCGCTGCTGACATCCATTTTCTATCAATATCTTGTTAGGCAGCCTCTCTCTACCTTCTCATAAGCATAGAAAACAAAAGCTCACCTGAATATGAATTATAATCAGTCATTTTTCTGCTTAACTGACGTCTCCCCCACCCAGAACCAGCTGTTCAACATGTGCAGAGTGATGAAATCAGCTGTCTCTTTCTAACAGCACTGCCACCCCCCGCCCCAAGGTGATCGGTTCGAGCAGTTAAAGGTGATCCAATCCAGACAAAGGACTGAAATCCTTCTGCTGAGGGATTGACAGGGAAGGCGGCAGCATGCGAGCCTTCATTAAAACCCCAAACCCCATCCACTTTGCCGCAGTTAAGTGAATTCGGAGTCCAGCCTGGTCCCTCGATCGATGCACATCTCCCTCTGTCACGGCGCGGTGCGATGGGAAGCTGCGGGGAGCCCCGAAATTGAGTCAGACCCGCTCGCGTTTCCGTGGCGATGCCTTTGTGTGCTGCCAAGGCAAGGAGATGGAGCCCAGTGCACAACTGGAGGTGTGTGGGAGAGAGGGAGGGCATGAACATCTGTTAAATTGTTTCTTTTGGTTTTTGGAAAAATTTGGCCTTTGCAGGGTTTCGTAGGACTTTCACGTAATAAAAATGCAGTCTTATCTCCATTCTGCGCCAAATCATTGCAGAATTGCTCACGACGTACACTAAATCCTTACTTGACTGTATCTCCCTCCACGTGAAACCGAAGGCAATGATGTCAAGAACATTTGTCTCTCAGAGGGTTGAATTGACATGCAGGAACCACAACAAACAGCCAGTTTCCTCATCAGTCTGACTTCTGGGAATCACTCTGACATATGCAAAATATTCCTGTTTATTGCAGGTTCATAAAGGAAGTTCTCAGTCACCTGAGGCGATTGTGGATGGGGGGGATAGAGGGCGTTCATGTATTATGTATGAACAGGCCTAGCTGCTTTTAAATACCTCTAAACTGTGTAAATCGATTCAAACCAGATTGTCATAAATGCCTACGTTCATTGAACAAACAAAAAGCATTCATAATGATTATCATGTTATCACGAAGAAGAATGCAAACCCTTTGAACTTATCAAGTTTCTTGCATTGGAGCCTGAGAACCACTGGCATTGAAAGAGTGTTTCACAGCTGAGGGGGCCTGGTTCTCCGCATACAGTCTGGGACAGAGCCCCACTTTTTCAGGTTCAGTGGTAGGAATGCAGACAAAACTAGGGTGGAGGTTAGGGCGTCAGTCCATCAAGGCACAACGCCCTGGATTCCTGTTTCCACTCACTTCATCCTGACCACCTGATGACTTTTTGGTTGAACGTGTTGAAGTGACTTCACACGAGGCTGGAGCCTCAGATTGGGTGGAGGATGCTGTTATTTTGCTCTCCGAGTTAAATTCTTACAGTTTTCAGACCCAGGAGCCCATTTCACTACAGACCAGACTGTAGTTTATGTCAGTAAACAAAGCAGTCTTTGTTAAAGCACCCAAACTCTCTGTGGTCCCCTGGACTCTGGGCAACACTGTAAAATTTCAATCAGAAGGCAGAAAACAAACATTACCCTGCATGCTGATTCCCTCCGGTCCTCCAGGGCTACGGGGCATGCAGATTTTCCCCCAATCGCTTCGTAATTGCTTCCACAGTGGAAAAATTAATGTTTAAATGCAACTAAATACTAAATACCACTAAATACAACCATGGTTCACTGCTGCAAACAGAAACCGTCCATCAGTCCATCCATTTTCTGTAACCGCTTGTCATATGCATGGTGGCGGGGGGTCCGGAGCCAGTCCCGGAAGCTACAGGCAGATGGCTGGGAACAACCCAGAATGGGGCGCCAACCCATTGCAAGGCATCAAACAAAAACCACACAAAACAACAAAACAATTACAGAAATTACAGAAGCTTATCCACAAAACATTCTGGGTGGACTTTAAAGAAAAAAGACAAACTTACATCTCCGTCTTCACCAGAGACCACTTAACACCTGTTAAAGGGTGTTTTAATTCCAGTGTTTTAATTCACAGTTTAACAAAAGATAACTTACTTTACTTTTATACTGAAACAATGTTCAAACTGTTTCATAGTACTAACATCAAAATGGTTAATTAATCCGTGTGTGGCTATATATTTAGCAAACTAAATGCAAACCATCCTGAAATAAAAAAGTGAGGACTGAAAATGCACAGAGAAACAGTATTCCATAATATAAATTAAAATTCATTTAGCTAATCGCAAAAATAGAATACATTTCTATTGGCCCGTCCCATACTATCTGCATCCACCTGTCAGAACCACGCCATGCAGCCATGTACCAACTCCCAAAAGTACAAAAACCAGCGTTAACGCCACACACACACACACACACACACACATATATATATGTGTGTGTGTGTGTGTGTGTTTTAAAACTTGTACAGTGAAAATCACCTCACGACCCACCAAATGTGAAAAACTAAACAAGTAATCAGTTACTGGACTGGAAACATCCTGCTACCTTCAATGTCCTGGTTACGTCACTGAGCCACTCACATAAACTGCTTTCTGAAAAGCAGATAACCTATAACTGGTCATAATCACCATCAACACACCACAAGCTTCTCGCCACGGGACCATTACTTCTCGTGAGTCAGACAGCCCCACTCATAAGGCAATTCCTAAGACAAAATGACATAAAGCATTTAAACCCCCCGGAAACCTAAAGCAAACTCACCTACATGGCAGTAAATATCTGCTGTATATCCCAGACCGCTGCAATCCACCGTAACGCCCTTCCTGATAATCACACAATGCACATTTAACCTTAAGGAACATTTCACACTTCTGTACAGATGACCTTTCAGAACTCATGCTGCAAATCTGCAGTTTATGTGATCATACCATCATCGGGAGCTTGTTGGTCTGTCCTTCAGGCAGCATTGCATCCTTGCTGCTAAGATCAAATACTGTCCTGCTAAACAGAGCCCGTTTGAGCGCCACTGTAAACAAAACCTTTCTTTGATCTCTGTGTACGACCTGCGCTCGCTAATACTCACTGGTGAGATCGAGAGAGAATATCACCCAGCTTGTTCATGACTCGTCAGTCATTCCACGGTCCTGGGCAGAGTGCAGATGCTCTTACCCATAATGGAATTCAGCCACGCTTCATATATTTTGAGTTGTAGTTTCCAACAGGCATAAACATTCTCGCTAAACATCAGGTTACCTGGAAGCACAGGTCTTGATACAGGATCCTGTTTACATTTTGCCAGAAAGGGTCAATATAGAATCACAAGCACAGAAAAGACAGCTAAAAGGAGTACAGGGTCCGATTCCATAATCTGAAATCTCATGTAAATCCACCTAGGAAGGTGTATTCATCTCAGTTTGGTCCTGGACCTTTACCTGCTACAGTACATGCCAGACAGACCATGCCATTTCATCTTGCGCCGATTCCAAACACAATTACATTTTTTCTCAATGCCTTCACTGGCACAATAGTTAATCCCACCCTTCACAGACTCCGGGGGTTATCTGCAGTCTCAGCACTTGCTCACACAGCGGGCAGCCATGTATGAGGGAAGGTCCAGCAAGACGGGCTCATTTATCAGCCAGTGTCTAACATGAAGGGACCGACCTTCACCCCAAGACTGGGGAGTCGGCCAAACACGTCCATCCAGATTCCCGCCTCTTCTCCTTCCCTGATTATGTGCTCCACAGGGCTGGTTGCTTTGTAGCTCCTGATGTTCTGCTCCTCCTATGGCCAGAGATGCCAGAAGTGTGCAAAACAAGATCATATGTTTGATGGTGGATGTATCGCAACAATGTCTTTGACTCCACAAACTTTGTTTTAACCCCCAACCCTTGAATCTCTCAGCCAATAGCTGCTGGTTGTTCTCCAAAGTGCGAGGCGACCACCTCACAGGAAGAAATGGGTGTCAAACCTTAGCGACGTTCCTCCTCTTCCCCTGACTGCATCAAAATGCAAATCAAAAACTCTCTCCAGGGGACAAGAAATTCTTTCTCTTCATCCTGCCACCAGTCAGTCCACGGCTTCTTCGCTGCTCACCCCTGCATTATACCATTTTCCATCCCCGTGGTGATGAGGGGAGAGATCCACCTGTGGTGAGCCTTCACAGCAGCTACAGCTGGCAGAGTAAACATCACATGTCTGCATCCCTGACTGAGCGGGGGACAGTGCTCAGCGTGATGGGCTGCTGGTTCTCTCTGGTAGGCCATAGCCACTCGCCGCTGACAGTCATCGAAGTAGGACACTGGCTGTCCTGTTGGGGATGTAGTGGTAACTGTCAAAGTTCTTTCCTGCCTTCACAAGCTTTGAAGGAGACTTTCAAAGCTCCTCTCAGTGACACAGAGACTTGGTCATTAACCTCTGATTACCGAGTGATGTTATTGGGACAGGAATCTACTGCTTGGCATTGATTCGGTCAAACTGTGGGTTCGTTTGTCACAGTTCTCTCTCACTGCTTGGGATCTTCTGATCATAGCATCTCCAGAATATGTTTTTAAGGCGGAATTTAAATCACATCCCATCTTTGTCAACTAAATGTCTCTATGTGGTCACATTATTCCCATGGATTCCAATGGAGTTCAATCAATTACAAAGACTATGGTAGTCCCATCTGTTCTCTTCCACACATTTTTGAGTAAACACATTTCTCTATGTTAATACAATTTGAATCCATTTACAAGAAAACATTCACTCAGACTCACCCTGATCTTACTGTGGTCATTCTTCACCTGTTCGAGCCCATCTCCTGCACATTTTGACAGAGAAATTGCCATCACTCCTAATGGGTTCTTCTAGTCGAGAAGTGATAAATACATTGAAAACTCACTCACCAGTGAGAGGTTTGTAGCTTCTCAGTAATGAATTTGTTGGTGTCATTCAATAACAAACCAGTACCATCCAGCTGATTGAAAAGAGGCAGTGCTGAAAGATTAGCTTCTACTGCCATCCTGTACTTTCTGAAAGGTGTGGTATGGTCATTCCACAAGGTGGCATTGAATGCTTAATAAAAACTGTCTTATAGGGAGATGAGGGACGCAAGACGAGGCCCCAACTCATGTCAAACTCGGACCCATCTCTAGGGGAAACATCCATCTAGCATACTTCAGATCCTTCCTCTGCCA
The DNA here is from genome assembly GCA_025773925.1 of Cryptomyrus ogoouensis. NCBI lineage: Eukaryota > Metazoa > Chordata > Actinopteri > Osteoglossiformes > Mormyridae > Cryptomyrus > Cryptomyrus ogoouensis. Next base: position 23,841,491 of record JAOYFF010000116.1, read on the forward strand.
ATTCCTGATAGACTACTGGCCCACAAGAAGTTCTGGGAGAGTTGATAACTGGCCCCGATAGTTGAGGGGGCTTCATTTAATCCCACTGAGTTCCCCAAAGTCCAGGAAAACCTGAATTATGTGGGTCAGCTTTTGCTCTGATGGGGAAACAGCGCCCCATCTTTCGTGAGCGGGAGCTGGTGCCTTGTGACAGACTGATATGTTACTGCTCATGCTAATTAGCACTGCCCATGTTGGGTACAGCCTGCACCCGCTTGCCAAATTTCTTCACTCTCACATGCAGCATCACTTTGAAGTTTGTTTAGTTCCTCACCTTACTCTTTCAATAGCGTCAAATGAACATAGCGCGCACAGCTTAGACAGGGACTTGAGATTTAAATAAACGCACTCCAGCATTCTAGTCTTGTCGACCCACTGCACTGTCAGAAGAAAAAAAGTAGCAATTTGTACCTTTGAGGGTACAATTACTCGTCACTGGGACTGTACCCTGAACGGTCTGCCAATTGAACCCTAGATGGAGGTAAATGTACCTTTTAAGCTGCAGAAATGGACTCTGAGGAACATTTTTTGTACCATTGGGGGTACATTAATGTTGTTTGTACCATTGGGGTACATTAATGTTGTTTGTACCTTGGGGTACAAAACTGTATCAGTGCTGCACCCTATTTTTCTGACAGTGAGGGTGGTGGGGCATCCAGGTGTCTCTGATATTCACTACATTATTTCTTTCTTTAATTTAGCTAAATTGAGACATGGGTTTATCCAAAAACTGGGGTGGGGGGTTGCGAAGGGTACAGTGCAAGTCATTAATAAATAATTCTCAAAAGCAACTCTCTCGACATCGAGATTAAAGAACGCTCTTCCCCTCAAGATGGTATTAGGTGGTGTTTTACACACCTTAAAGTTTTACAGCTGCGTATTTTACCAGGTCAGAATCGATTCAAGGTTGCAAAACAACTCTGTCCCCAGAGCAATCACCAATCCAAGGCTGTTACTGCCCCGCAAACCCCAAACACAAATCCATCCTCATCTTTGTGCCAAATATCTACACATACCTAATTCCCTTGAATCTCTATCACAGAATTTCCTCTGTATATATCTGGCCTTTGATACACAGACCCTGCCGCAGGCTAAATAGACTCTGCTGCAGTTTATGTGCGACTGAATAAACCAAGACCCCTTTTTGAGGAAGCATGTGAGCAAACTGCACCCGCCACTTCGTACGCTTGCATTGTGTCCACTGTGAGAAACTGCGCACTGCCTTCGGAGCAGATGTGAAAATGTTTAGGGCCACCACTGGGGAAGTTTAATTGTAACTGACATTAGATTAGCCTGTTGGCTGACCTGCTAAGTTGGTTTTGTGTTAGGTTCAAAGCCTTCTTTTTTTATCTGCGCGGGAGGAATTTAGAGAGGGGTGGGGGCTCTCTCATTATTCAAGCCTTTTAAATTATTCATCTTGTTTATCTAGATGCCTCTTCCTTGAGGAGAAAACCTCTGTGAAATTACTTCACGCTGCTTAATTGTGTAGCACGTGTACTTGTCCTGGTTGTAGTATAGAGCTCTCATTTAATGAATGAGCATCTTGGTGCTCAGATCTTTACTGCAACAAGACGCCAAGCCCCCTGGAGGAACTGATGATCTGAACCTTTAACTGTGTGATGTGCCTCTCATGAGCTTGGCTTGCTTGCATGTCATCTCTAAAGCTGTAAGTGTTTCTGATGTCAATTGCATATTGGCTCAGTGTCTACCATGCAAATAATCATACAAGACATAAAATATGTATAAATAATTGCTGCATTGTTCTTTTTCGGCCTCAAGGAGACTGCAGAGGAAATTCGTGAAGCCATCGAAATTAACACAACCTGCATGCATCACTGTTTTGGGCCTATGGGCCTTGAGCACAGTGCCACAAATTGTCTTTCGCAGTAGTGTCATCTTCTGCTGTGGGTCACTTTCCTTCATAGTTTTGATTGGCCTTTCCCGAGAGTCTGGGGGGTCAGGTGCTATGCCAGGCCTAGGCCTACAGGACAGTTCTGTCTAAGAGAAAGTTCTTTCTGTAGCATCTTAGAGGTGATGTAATGCACTATACTTAAGCCCTATATCTGGCCCAAGCAAATTGTTTACCTTTGCTCACAACGCTCACTGCCTCGGCTTTGGTGGATGAGCGTGTGAAGGCTTTTCGAACGGTGTGGGAGCTACGCTTGTTCTTAAGCTCTAGTAATTGTTAATCCAATTATTCTTATTAAATATTCTCTTTATATATGAACCAAGTCCTGCAACAAAGCTTTCACATTTTTGAAGAGATTATCTATAGAAGGAAGCCCATTTGAGTAGTAAGGGGAATTATGTCTGTTTCTATTGCCGTACACGGCATAGATTTGATGTGGCATGCACGCAGTATTCTGGCAAAAACTGCATCAAGAGAAAACGGTACAAATGACTGTTTGGTCAGATCGCTGCCAGCACCACACATCTGTCGGCCACTCCAGGGCTGAGCATTTCCACTCAGTTCCGGGGGAATCAGATTGTTCAGCAGATTAATAGGTTTTCTGTCAGCCAGCAGATCCGGATGATCACCTCTATACCCACCTGCCCCCACTGTTACTCTTCCAGTTCAGGATATCCCTCAGTGTGTTGGTGTCAACCTCAGCAATAGCTCCTGGTCTTTACAGTTCAGCCAGGTGGCTAAGCCCCCCCCCCAACCAGGTACTGGGAATTTCCTCAATTCCCATGCTGGTTCTGGCAACATTTCTGCGTAGCAGAATGAGTTTAACATCTCAGTACACAACGTGGGGCGTTTTGGAGGGTGCCAGGATGCATTAACATCGGTGAGGCGGTTAAGGGGCCAGACTGCGTGGAGGAAGTGCTGCCGGTTCACCTGGCGGCCGTCGGGTCCTCCGGAAACTCATCAAGCACGTAAGAGAGAGTGGCGTGCGAAGGGGTGGCGAAGAGGATCATGTGACATGGCTGTGGGAGGAAGGGACAGGGATTTTATCAGGGCTATGAGGGGGGGGCGGCCCGCTCAATAAAATCGGTGCATAGGAGCATAAAGACGAGATGGCTGTTTCAAGGTCTACACACAGGACATGGTCAGGGAAACGAAACAGAGACAAGGTTTGGGGTGGGCTGGCATCGGACTTCAGGGGCTGTGGATACGAGGGAAAAAACAGAAGTTGTACTTCATCAATAAGGCGCAGGTAAGGTGAGAGATCAGACTCGGCGCCTGACTTTTCCCTTATTTAAAAGCATATAAACGTGGCTTAATGAAAACACTAAGAAGTGAATAATGTTCTGCGTCTACAGGCACCCTAAATGTCGGGGTTTTACACACGTATTTCACACACGTTACTGGATCATCTAATATCATTCTGGAGTAGCCAGGGCCAGTAAAACAATGACGAGAATAAAAAATTGAACAGATGATTATGTGAGCAAATAGTTCTTACGGCCTGCCAGCTGTTCCTGACGATTTATAAAAAAAAAAAAACTAATCAGCCGCGGGTGCACTTACGGGGGGGTTTGTACATAATGTCTGCCCAGTTGGTGCCTTTTCTTTGGCTGGGATGCAGTTTAATTACTTCACACGCTAATCTCCATGTTGTGGATAGTAGTAAGAAAAGGTGAGACCAGAGAGGGAAATGTGATGTGAAAAATAATGTCCTTCTGCCATTGGAAGTGTGGGGGGGGGGCATATTCTGTGGCATGTTTCCCGGAACCCCTCCCAACCGCCTTACGGGCACAGCTGGTCTGTGTGGCCTGTCCAAATGCCGCTGGACGTCGGCCAGGATGGTGTCTGCGTTCGCCATTCCTCCACTGGCCAGATCATCTGTGTGTCTGTCTCGGGGGAGCCTATCTTGAAGATTACTGTCTAATATTCCACACTTTAAAGGAAATAATGCATCATTCGTATAAACAGAAGCCTCACTAGCGTCACTGGCCCAGATTTTCCCTCCCCGGCGTGCCTCTCTCTGAGTTAAGTGCGTATCCCTGCATTAGAATCAGCTGGGGCGATAATGAGACCTGCATGGGGGCCTAAACGAAGGGCAGCTTCACCTTCCACCCGTCCAACAGCCGTCACAGCCTGGCAAGGTCACGCTGCTCCCCGAGAAGCCAGACCTTTTGGGCATTGAGCTAGCCAGCTGTCACTCCAAAGGCCCCCCCCCTCCCCCCCCCCCCCCCCCCGGCCC
>JAOYFF010000116.1:23847832-23869114 GCA_025773925.1 Cryptomyrus ogoouensis
GCAGGGGGGGGGGGGGGGGGGGGGGGCGGCTATAAATCACCGTGGGGGCACACGGCCACCAGCGAAGTGGCTTTAGGTGTTAAGGAGGGTAAGGAGAGATGGATTCAGATGCTTGGTTATGAACAGTGGGGAAGGTGTTTGTACAGTGACACAGCAACCAGTGAGGATTCACTGGCTGTTAAACTGTCCCGTTCTTCAGTAGGTAAAATTATGCATAAATCTAAATAATTCTACTGTAATGTCAAGGAGGAGAATTTTTCCAGGTACATCTGAGAAATTCCAGCCATGAGGGAAGCCTGCGTGTATCTTCAGTGAGGGGGGGGGGTCTTGCCTGTCACCTAATAAACCCCCACCCTCATAGACAGAGCAGGGAGTTCGCTACCGTTTCGGGGCTCATCTCTGATTGACTAAGCTGTAATTAAAGTTATTTTGTATGTTTCTAGTGACCATGCTGAGTATTATCACATCACATTGAAATATCCAAAAAATGATTATTAAGCAAGCAATAATGCATTACATTATAAACTGTAAAATTTTCAGAATAATAGACTGTAATGAATTCCTTTTAATGAAAAGGGCTTTTAATACAAAAACATTGACTGTGTCAAAGGACTTTAAGATTATTACAGCTACCAATTATATAGCATAATTGCCTGAAAAATTGATAATTTAATTTGTTTATTAATTGCTGGGCTGATTGGAGATGTAGAGACTAGAGAAAAGAAAAAAAAACACATCAATAAACGTCCTCTAAATGTAATGCTGGGTCTCATCCTCCTTAATTGCGTGAGATGAGGCGCATGAACGACGTGTGCGGCCCTCGGCAGGATGTCACCTGTCCCAAGAAAGAGTCACGTCTGCTCACAGAGCTGCCAGGCTACGAGACAGAAGAATTCACCCTCAGCATCTTTCTGCTGAGGTTCTCTGCAGAAGTGACAGCCAGGTGGGTCTGAGCCCTGACCTGAGGTAGGGATGTGAGGACATCACAGTTCTGACAGCAGGCTGGCTTACTTTTTCACGCTGTATGCAAACCTGAAGGGAGCTGAGTCGGCGAACGGCCCTTTGAGGTTGGAGTTGGGGGATGATCCATTTGTCAGCAACAGTGGGAATAGAATAAGGTTTTCAGAGCCAACATGTGAAGTCTGACAGCTTGGGTATGAGCAGGTGGAGGCCTCCTCGATGGCGGCTTGCCACGTGGTAGCAGAGGCCTCTACGGCGCCGGTAGGGCGTGCCCTCGCGTCCTTCAACAGCTCATGAGAGATGGGGATTCATTTAAAGTAGAGCACCCCCCCCAACCAACCACAAATCAGTACGGCCAGCGGACTACATGCCCTTTTTGGAGCGAGACGGATTAGCTGCCGCCCCCCCCCCCCCCAAAAAACTTCATTCCAATGGGGGGGGGGATCCACCATCTCAATCGAGGAAGGTCAGCTCTCAAGCGGATTGGAGGTATTAAGCTGGGTCCCTCAGACGGAGAGGGACGCGGTTTGTCAGTCTCGTCACGTGGCGAATGCACAGCACTGCAAGCTGTGTGTGTGCTGCAGACAGTGAATTACTGAGTCTGTGAGATCACAGGGCTCTTAGCTTGGGGGTGGGGCAGCTGAAGATGGTAGGGGTCTGGGGTTGAGACTCAGAAGATCACACCATGGGTTTGAGTTTGGGGAGAGCTTTCCCTTATGCCAGCCCTGTCTTCAGTCAGTGCCTGTTTATTTTGCAGGTTCAAAGTCCCCCATCCCCCTTAATCCTTAACTGGAGAGTCATTAAAGCATCACATCTCAGAATCTAATTGGGAGTAAGCCCCCCATTCTGGGGCCTGGGGGAGATGCAACATCTCTGCAACCCTCTCCCAACCAGGCGATTGAAACTATGAACCAAATCCAGACTGGAATGAGCCTCCACGTCCAACTGTTTCTACGGCGACGAGGGGTCGGCCAGTCTCAGGTCTGGGGTCCCATATGATCCAGTCTCGTATCACTGAACACAAGGCTAGATCTTTGGAAACAGACCAGCAGGTCATGAGTTCAGATCCCATAGAGAACAAATTAGTGAGTGTGGGGCGTTTTTTAATCTGGATCCCACGTTATCCGGCCCACCATTCCAAAACAAAGCACATTGCTTCAAATAAACATACTTAATTTTCTCACCTTCACTGAAAAAGGAACAGAACTGGTAAATTTCATCTGTCTGGCCCTGATTACTACGTCCGCAAACTTCACGGCTGCCCGCCTTCTCTCTTTGGGGGGAAACATGTCAGAAAATGAGAAATTTGTACCAGGACGTCAGGTGATCCCAAATCTCCATTAAAGGGATGGCCAGGAAATGTACCATCTTTCGGATGAAATATGCATCACTCCTGCGGTGCTGTCAGAGGGGTCCGGGAGGGACACGCTGGGGATCCGCGCGCCGTCTCCGTGTGGCATTGACAAATTGGGACGTAAGCACTGGTTGCGTGGCCGGACCCAGGCGTGAAAGGGAGTAAACAAGACGTATGGTTTGGTAATGGTGCCTCATTAAGATTTTTGTTGTCTGGAATTGAGACAAACATAGACGACGGTGAGCAATCCATTGTCAGACTGCTAACTACTGTCTCTTCCATTACTCTTGTCTGGGCCCCCCCCACCCCCACCCCAACCCATTTGCATTTAATTAACAGCCTTCCAAGAACATTAGAGAAAAGTGAAGACTAAACGGATTTCCTGAACCAAACCGGCCAGCAAATGGATTTTCTTAGTGGTTTGCTGGTTGGAGCAGAGTTTAACATTGTCTATTTTTTTTTTACTGTAGATCGAACTGGAGCTGCCCAATTACTGTCATTGGGACGCCCCGCGCCCTTCGTCGAAGGCGACAGCGATGGGACGGCGAATAAATGGGATTTTTGAGTTCCAACTCTCCCTGTCACATTAGGCTTCACACCCCTGTCTTCTATCAGCCTGCTTTTAAAGGATGCTCCAATGTCTGCGATTCCTGCGTCATTTAAAGACATATTCAGCTGAATGGTTCTTTATAAAGACAGACATTTTGAAGTTCAGACATCTTCTGTTTTAAATCAGGGATAATTGAGCAAACATAACAATCATACATGGCACTGGGAGAGGGATCTTCCATTGTGTCACATTTTCCGAGTAATGGAGCCCAGTGATTGCGCTGAGCATGCTGGGAGCGCTGGTAAATAGCCCATGTATGTGTCCTGTTGTAAGCAGCTGTGTGTAATTGCAACGTAAACATTAGTGCTCCCGATTTCATGTTTCCTGATGTGTAGTATGTGTAATCCTGGTATGCTCTAGTGATGTGTAATTACCCGCCGTGTGTGTGCCTTACTGTCCTTAGTGTCACTTCCCTGTGTTTCTCAGCCATTCTGTGCCTCGGTGCTTTTAAGGACTGCATATAGAACAACTTCTCCTCTCATCTTTCGCCATCGCTGCCCTGATGTGTCAGTCTGCCAAGCGTCGCAATATTTTAAAAACTGAAAAAGAATCATGACTATTATGCTTTCAGCCATTGGCTTCCTCTTATTTAGTCAGTTTTAGATTGTAACTGTGACCAGCCTCCCCTTCCCAAAAAAATATATGCCGTAAGTGATTATGAGGTCTCGGGCACAGGCAGGAGACCTGGTCACACACAGCTTAACACAGGCCTGCATCAGCTTTCCTTGTTTCACTGGTGCTTACACACTTTACGGCACTCCTTCCTTGTAAAGGTCCGTATTGGCCTGGTTGTTTGAGAAAAAGCCATATAAACTGCTCCCATGCCCTATCGAGCTGCTAAACCCCGTTTTACGACGTCCAGTCTGGAGAAGAACAGCATGACCAACCAGCAAGGTGACTTTCAGGGGACTCCAGTGCAAAGGCAGGCCTCCTCACATTTATTCTCTAATAACTTATCATTGCATTACTTGGCTTGCATTGTGCCCTGGCGAACCACCCATTCAGCGCCCTCCTCCCCACCCCCACACCAAGAAAAATTGTCTGTGTATTTTCCACCCCCTGCCTCCCTTCTATACAAAAAGGACAATTCGGCAAATTTAAAACTGATTTTATTAATTGTATTGGCACTGTACAAAGTTAGATGTGCACTATTTGATCGAATCCCCTGCTCCCCCCTAACTCAGGCTTCCAGTGGAGCTACCTGAGGTCAGCCCAAGCCCCCCCCCCCTCCCCCATTGCCTACTTCTGAGTGCTGGCCTGCCTATCTCACAAACCACAATCAGGGCTCCCACTCTGACAAGGGTTATCGACCCACAAGGTGACATGACATCATTGATGTAATGTGCAAATGAGTGATAGAAAACTCATCACGTAAATGTCACATTGCCATTCTTTTTTGTGTGGGCATCCTGTGACACCCCCAGCAAGATGCCCCCCAGGACACTTGCCCATGTCACCCATACCCAAATCCGCTAGTGACTCTCGTTTGCATACATATTTAAAAGGAATAGATGATAATGATAAAATGTTAGCTATTTAATTTCGTAGCAAAGTTTCGGACTGAATGATTACTGACTAAAATGTTTGGCAATTGTAATTAGAATGTTAATTAAAACAACAGCTTACACATTCAAATACAGTTGGAGCTTCAATCTAATTACAGGGATTTTAATAGTGAAGAGCTGGTACATTAGTCAGGGACACGGACAGAATTAGGCTGAAGCGTAAAAGAATGTCTCGTTCCTGGGAAAACCTTTTTCAGGATGGCGATGTCCAAGCCTGGGAATGGATGACTGCAAATCAGCAACTGCCGCATGATTGGCTGTTCCAGTGTGGGGGGGTGGGGCAGGGCTGTGTGGATGCTTCTGACAGGTTGTAGGGCATGCCTGAGGGACACTTCACACATGACAGCTGATCTCCACGCAAGGACCAACCACACCAGGAGTTCACTCTGTCTTGAATGAAAATATTCCTCCTGGTCACTGCCAGTCATTGTCGTCTCTCTGCCGTCGTTTTCTCTCTCCCTCTTCCTTGGGATGAAGTGCTCCTGCTATTTTCTCTGGTGCCGGCCCTTAATGTCCAGCGGTGTGTACGGTGTCTGCAATCTCACTTATACATCAATTAGAAGAGCTCTGACACTCCCACTGCTGCTTTAACACTCATTTAGGAATTACTCACATTTAACACTGGGAGGAATTGTGTCTTTACAATATAGTAGTTTATATGTAGCACCCCTCCTAACCTGGGTGAATAAAAGAGCAGCAGCCTGGGGCCTGTACTACGAAGCGGGGTTACTGGCTTATCGGGGTAACTTGTCGGATTTAAGGTAGTCTGGGGAAAATGTAAGTGAACGAATATGAAGTCCATTTAAACTGTGGTACCTTAAATCTGACAAGTTACCCCGATAAGCCAGTAACCACCGGCATACAGGAACTGACCCGTACCCAAACCGTATGCCCTTTTTCTTTTAGATAATCCATGCAAATCGACACAGATCACCAGTAACTCTGTACATTTTGACCAATCAGATGGTGGTGACGTAACCAGCTGGGTTTGGTCACACTTTTACTAGTAGGACCATGTCAGGGTAGTTAGGGCTCAGGTACGGCCTGCGTACTTTACAATGGAAAACCGTCTCTTCACCGGCTCCTTGTGGCGGTGGGAAAGCGCCATATGTGTGTCTCATTCATTCATCACACCATTAGTTTTGACAAATTTACCCCTAATAATTGTTTCCGCAAACACCAAGAGAGAGAAGAAGAAAGATTATATGGAGCCCCTTAGCAGTCATGGTAGAAGAAAATATTATGTCTTAGTAATTTGTGCTCTCAAGTTAATAGTTCCTGCTCTCGAGTTAATAATTCGTGCTTTCGAGTTATAATTTGTGCTTTCCGATTGGTGATTAATTGTAGCGCAAGAATTAGTAACTCAAGAGCACGAATTACTATAAAATAATATTTTTTTCCTACCATGTCACATAAGGGGCTCCATAAGATTGTATATATAGGCAAGTTTTTTTCAACTGAATTTTCTGCTAGTATGAAGTATGAAGTGAAACCCAGTTAAAGTATAAGACCTTTTGAGTGAACAGACAAAATATATGTAACCAATCCAATAAACCCCAGTCAGTCGACCTAGATATAGTCTAAATGAACATAAATGTTGCAGGCTCGTTTAATGCTTGGGGACACGGTGGCGGGAAAAAAAAAGATTCCATTAAAGAATAAAAAGGGCTGCTTCACTTATAAAGCGACTGCTTCACTTATAAAGGGGCTGCTTCACTTATAAAGGGACTGCTTCACTTATAAAAGGGGCTGCTTCACTTATAAAGGGGCTGCTTCACTTATAAAGGGGCTGCTTCACTTATAAAAGGGCTGCTTCACTTATAAAGGGGCTGCTTCACTTATAAAGGGCTGCTTCACTTATAAAAGGGCTGCTTCACTTATAAAGGGGCTGCTTCACTTATAAAAGGGCTGCTTCACTTACAAAAGGGCTGCTTCACTTATAAAGGGCTGCTTCACTTGAATGACCTACAGAAAGAAAGCGCTCATGCTCAGGTCCAGCTCATGGGGGGTGGAGGGGGGACTTTTTTCAGCTTCTCCCTCAGGGTGAACCCCCCCCATCTCAGGAACAGGTGGTTCGGTGGAGGGGTTGGCCAGAAGGTTTAATCCCAGTTCAGCCAGCTATCAAATTCACCAGTAACTACTACCGTAAGGGACAGGGAGGGGGTAAGATTTCAGGGGTGTGGGTGGAGTGTGGGGGGGCAGCAAGACACATGGCAACAGCACCATTCTATGCTTGCACTTTGCACCTTTGCATAAATGGTTTCTTACCCCATAGGCAGACAGAATAATAGGTTATGTGTGTGTCAGATGCCTGTAAGCCAGAGGGGATTTTTTTTGCCCCCCAAGTGCAAACATCAAACTCAGAGGCCCAGACACTAGGTGAAAATTGCCTGGGCTGAATATTACTATTGGGATACCTGTAAGGAGGGAGGCTGGCCCATCACTGTAGCCACGCCCCCTCACCTGGTATGCCTCGCTGCAACACTGACAGCCAGAGCGGCCAACCCTCCCGCATCTGGCATGACACCCGTGCTTTCAGACTCTCACGCTCACAAGAGAAATCTTACAGCAAATGTATATTATTCTATTATAAACCTAAAATTAGCTGCATCAAAAATGTTGGGGTAGTTTGCAAACCCCAGCGAAGCTGCCGCTACAAAGCGGTGCTACTGCTCATACTTGCACTTGTAGTTTACGTCAAATCTGGGGGATTAAAGTTATGTCCAGCAGGAGGCAGTGCGAGAAAACCATCTTGGTGTCGCGTAAGGAGCTGGAGAAGGACAACCTGAATGCTGGCTGTGTTAAGGTAAGCTCTTCATGGGGGGGTTTATTGCAGGGAACAGGCTGGATCACACACGCAGACAGGGATCAATGACCGAAGAGGGAGCACAGGACTAAGACACACTAATATACCTGACTAACCCAGGAGTAAAAGCAAGGCAGCTGTGGCTGGTTAACAAGAGGGCAGGAACAAGAGGTAAGACTAACAAGCTACAGGCATGGTTGATTAGGGAAACGCAAGGAGCAGAAAAGCAGGGTGAGGCTTGACATAACAGTACCCCCTCCCCCCAAACACACACACACACACAACGGCACACACTCCAGACACCCCAAGCAAGTTGACGAGGTGACCCAAGGGATTGGATGAGAGAACAGGTACATGGGGCCAGGACACGGGGCAGGACCAGGGACGCTGGAGAAGGGGCAGACAGCAGACACGCAGACTCTCAGGACTGAAGACCTGGGGAGACAAAACAGAACCAGGAACAGGACTGGGCAGATTACATCAAAGAGACGACGGCAGACATCATAGGGGACACCAAACAGGTGACATCACGGGACAAGACAGGACGTTACTTAAACCAAGGGATGGACAGAAACAGGGTGAGGGATTGCAAGCTGGGCAGACAAGAAGACAAGAACAGGACTGACACATGGAAGGACCACCGGGATAGGGTTAGGGTTAGGGTTAGGGTTAGGGACACTAGTGCAGACCACAGGGGGAATGAACTAGGACAAGATGACAGGACAGGGAAAATCAAGACCTGACGGGGGAGAAGGAAAAATGCTAGGTGTTGGTTCCATGGTGCACTTCCTCTTTGGCATAAGTGGATCTGCAAGTCCCAGCGGCACGGTGTGATCAGCAGGGCTGGGTGCTATCCTGGGATTTGTGAGGCTGGGATCAGGGCAGGAACCGAGGCTGTTGAAGAGACTGCTGGGTTGGGACCAGGACTAGACCTAAGGCAGGAACCAGAGCCGGAACCAGGGCAGGGACAGGTGCGTGCCACCGGGACTTCCAGAGTGGACTCCACAGATGCCGAGGGACCTGTCAGATGAATGGAGAGATGGGGGCAGGAACTGGGACCAGAAAGCCCCAAGGGGCCAGCAGGGGAAGACATTCCGGTGCTAGTGTGACGGCCACAGATGGTGTGTCCCTGCCTGCTTTTTCCCTGCCCCCTTTGTGGTGTTCCATCGATGCTGGCAGCCTTTCCTGAGCTGGGCACGGGGTCACGGGTGCTGAACAGGGACCCACGGTGTGGGACTCAGGGCAATGCCCAGAGGGTTCCACTCCAGTTCTTCCTCTGGGCAAGACTCTTCTGAGCTGTGGGTGGCTGACACATTAGTCACTAAGTGCTCGGCTGCTGGAGTGTGAGGAACAAGGCTGGTGGCAGCCAGCAGAAGATGCTGATGATGCACCCTCCAGGCACCTTGTGGAGGGCTCTGGGAAGGAGCCCGGTCACAGCATAGTGGACTCCAGCAAGGGGCTCGTCCACAGAGCAGGTTCCTTCTCTCCAGAACTTGCTGCACCCTACACCACACAACCTCCTCCAGGAGGGCCCAGGAACAGACTACCGGGGGCATAGGGTCCTCCCTATGCCGATCTGGTGGTAACCCAACCCGATCCAGGTGGCTGATGGCGGGGAGGCTGAGACAGGCAGAGCAGTGGCCGCAAGCAAGCGGACAGGAGCCACCAAGACAACAGCCACAGGCAATCAGGCAGGTGAGCAGGCAAGCAAGTGGGCGAGAGCAGGCTGAGCGCCGATGGCCTTGGGCGAGCCAGGGGCAAGCTAGCCAGGAGCCGTATGGAGACAGGTATCACTGGAGACAGGCAGAGCTCAGATACCTCGAACGATGGGCAGAGCTCAGCGGGCATCTCAGGAGATGGGCACAGCACCATGAGAGATGAGCGGAGCTAAGCAGAGATCAGACAGGACCTTAGGAGATGGACTTGGAACCTCAGGAGACCAGTGGTGCTTGGACACCCCTGAAGTCCGATGGAGCTCAGACACCTCTGGATATGGGCAGGGAACATCGTAAAGCAGGTAGAGCTCAGATGCCTCTGGAGTCAGAGCTCAGCAGGATCCTCCCGCAGCGGGCAATGCATGGCGAGATCCTCCGGCGGCAGGCCAGGCACTGCAAGGACCTTGGGCAGGGAGTAAGGCATAGTAAGGACCTTGGGCAGTGGGCAAGGTGCTAGCGATACACTCACCTCCTCTGGGCCATGGCACAGCGGCCTCTCTTGAGCCGGGCACCGCAGTAGCAGCATCTTCTCCTGGGTCAGATGCTAGCAGAGCACTGGCAGCCTGACTTGAGCTGGGTGTTTGCAAAGCAGCGGCCTTTTCTGGGCAAGATGTCAGCAAAGCAGTGGCCACTGCCCGGCCGAGCGTTTGTGTAGCGGCGGAGGCCTCACCTGGGCCATGGGCGGAGGCGACAGCGGTCTCATCATTTTTCATTCTGCTCTCAGAACATTTTTATGTAAGTAAAACTCCTATGAGCCTCATGGGTGGATGAACTTAATACTTGAATGTACAACTTTTTAAAAGAAATGCAAGTTTGTGAGCCATGAAAATATTTTTTACAAAAAACATAAGTGTACACCCAAAGGGTTACATATCTTATTTGGTGACTTAGTGTGTCAACCAGCCTACCTAGCAAAGCTGTATACGATTAGTGGTCTACACAACTGTCCACTTAAAAGAAGTAATTCAGGATATGTCCCAGCCTTCAGACTATTTGTGCATGTCTTAAACATAATTCTTTCTCAATATTTTAATAGGTTAATAGGTTCACTGCAAAAAAAAATATTTTCATTGCAGTGCATTCAGTCATACCATTAAGGCTGACTGAGCTGGATTTAGATTCAGTTGACCAGCAGACGCTTGTTCCAGACTCAGTTCAGCTGCAGGGACCTGAGAAAGTCAAATTAACCTCTGGGGGTGCACAGACCTTCTGGCCAGAAGAGTAGATTCCCAGGCACACAGTGCTCACAGTGTCACTGTTGCTCACAGCAATGTACTGAACAAGCTTGGTTCTCCAGTACTGTCAAATTAAAGATGCTGAATTTGCTCAGTCAATGGTGCTGATTACCCACACTTTATATTTAGCCTCAGCAGATTTTCATCATCATCATCATCATCATCATCATCATCATCATCTTTGTTATTATCATCCTCTTCTTTTTCGTCTATTATGACTCCACTGGATGGCTGAATCCTTCATCCCAAGGGTATTCAACGGCACAAGAGCAGGAAGCGAGCAGCTGAAGAAGTCATGTTCTGGTGTGAAGGTTCGCCCTGGTCATCCCCAGCTTCACACCTTCACACCCAAGGTGGGACAGAGGGGCTATACCTGATTAAAATCATGGGACTGATGAGGCTGTGAATGTCTATGTCTGTGTGTGAGTGTACATGTCTTCCCGTGGATGTTTTTGGAGGGAAATTGCCGATTTTACATCATTTTGTTTACATATTAACTTTAAGGAGTTTTGTTGGATTTTGTTGAAGTCTGCACCATGAACGGTAACACAAATGTGTGTGTATGTTATTCTCTGATAATACTGGCGAATGGTGAGACATTTTCCAGTATCTGCTGTGATGTTTACTGAGAGCGAGCAGAAGGGTTAGTGAGCATAAAGATGAAGGCAAACAGGTAAAACACCCTAGACTGCCAGGCCTGGTGGGCTAGAGGCTGGGGGGGGGGCTGTTAGTAGGTCTTTGGAACCGTAAAATCACATAAGATGGGTTATCTTTCTGTTTTAGATACTCCAATGTAGTATAATACTGTTGAATGGATTTCATTGGGTGCGGAATGATTTTAAAGATGGCTCTTCTTCTTCACAGCTAATGACCTTATTACCCCCCGCCCCCATAGCCCTCTTTGGAAAGGAGCCCGTTTGAATTATTGCCAATATTAAAGCTATGCTCTAAGGTGACCTTAGCTCTGCCCCGTGTGACTTAGACCAGGAAAACTTTGGTCTCCTTCAGTCCAGACCAAAGACACTTAGTGAGCCAGCTATTATCTCTTTAGTGGGGTTTAATTTTATCCAGATATACCCTGATTATACCCAACTGAATGTCACCAAAATGACATAGTATGTTTAGGTTATCTTTAAATAATGAGTGTAACAGTGATTCAGACCTACTTAGATTAATTTCTGCAATAATGTGTCGCTTGCTGTTTTATAGCCTGTTCTGTACTCATGGGGAGTGCCTTTTGGAAAGTCTAGGTGTATCATAACCTAACCATACGGTTAGTCATTTGGGTCATCTTGCATGCTAATGCGGTATCCCGGAGGAGGTCGAGAAAAAAAACAGATGTCTTTAGAAGTTTCACTCTTCACCTTCACCCACATGGCCTCCTACCTCCTCTCACGCCTCCACATGACTGGAATCAGATTCTTTTTCATTCTCGTTTCAGTGACTAACAGGTAGAATTACAGAAGTGTAGACATTTATCCAGAGTAATTTGAGATTCGTAATTTGAGTAATTGAGATCTTAATTCAAAACTCCTTTCCAACAAATACTGCTTCAAGGGCACCTGAATCATTCTGCAGTTGGTATATTTTACTTTTCTGAAGGATGTTTCAGGAAGAATTATATTCTTAGTCTCCTTCGGAATGACTGTTTGAATTTTGGATGAAATTTCAGATTTGAAATAAATTTGCAAAGATTATTTTGTGATTTCGATAAGCTCAGAACCCCCCAAAACCATGAATAGAAAATGGATGGATGGATATTTTGTGATTTCAGGGAAGGGTTCTTGAGATCTTATGTGTTTATATAAGAAGTATGGCTTCCATCACGATGTGGTGCCACCGGATTCTGTTCCATTTGAATGTCTGCGTGTTTACATTCCTCTACTCGTGTGCTTGGGTCTCACGGTGGAGCCGCCCTCCGCCGTGCCCTAAATCTCCTTCCCCTGGGTCTCTGTGTGCCTCAGAGAGTAATGGATAATCCCCACCTGCTGGTAGCTTCCCATTAAAATTCTGTTCCCATCCTGCTCGCAACCTCTGGCCCCAGAAGGGAGATCCTCCTGGCCCTGTGTCCTAGGAGGAGGCTCTCACTGTCCTTTCTGAGTGTTCCTGCCAGGTGATGATGTCATCCCACACCCCTGAGCCTCACGCAACACATAGGTCCTCGCTACTGACCCAGACTGCATTGCATGATCTCCTGACAAGCAGGCAAAACTAACTTGGGGGAGGCGGGTAGACTTGCACTGCTATGTCAACTCTTTCTGCACCTAAAAACAGAGAGGTGGTGAGAAAAGGGCATCGACAGGGCTTTTCATGCTCAGCTCGCCTTTCTGCATGAGAACAATACATAATTAATGAAACCGATTCCTAATGGGTTTTAACTTTTGCCCTTTCAAATTTGAAAATATGCAAGACAGCAGGGTGCTGAAGGGGTCTATATCTGTTCGTCGGTTGACTGCTCCGCTAAAGGGAGATAGAAATGAGACTTTTATTACAGACACTGATTAAGGAGGTTTGCTGACCCTTCAGCCTAATTTCATGGGAATTTGGTTTGTAATTGGTTTTGTGATTGGATAGAAGTGGCCGGATGAATTCTACGCCACTCCACATTGGCACCACATGCTGGACTGCCGGAGGGAGTTTTCGGGGAAGCTTCATATGAAGGGCAGCCAAAGGCTGCGGGGGGAGTGAGGGCGGGTGACTGGGTTATACTACGGTGCCAGGTGCCATTGACAGGTGTCTCGGCCACAGCGGGAATGACGAGCGGGAAGGAGGCGCCGAAAGTGTAATGACACCGCAGGGGGCGCTAATGGGCCGTAAAGAAAAGCGGAATTATCCACGGCTGCAGAGCGGAGTGGACCGGATTTCCACCGTCCGTCACCGTCATGGGAATCCGCCGGCCCGCAACGGTAAAATTACTCACTGAACGGTGTAACCCAGACCGTTATTCATGCCAGGCAGCCCATATTTCTGTAGTTAAATGCCTTGTTAGCATCTGGAACCCAATCAAATCCCACTCGCATCAGCAGGGATTTCTGCACCCCCCCCCAAAAAAATAAAAAGAGATTGGAAGCGGTCAGTTGCGGAGGTGGAGGTGCCATCCCGCAGATGCCCATCAGCCGCTGCTGGGGCCAGAGAGGCGTGGCCAGACGTCGCCGTAATTGCCGTAGGAGCTGCAGCTTGTGTTCCCACCGCATCACATTGTTTGTGCACCTCGCAGAGCAGACGGTGTTCTGTAGATAACACACTATTTAAGCCGACAAAATGCTCTCACGACGCAATATAAGTCTTATAATTCCTGCCGCTTTTCAGCTTATGGAAGCCCAGGTTGCATAAATGTATCATCATATGTACCCAATGGCTAGAGTTGAGGGTGTTTATAACTGCGGTGTTTAAACTTTATTTTTTTATGTTATTATAAATAAACTCACCTTGTGCAAATCAATTGAAACAATTTAGCATTTCAGTATATAGCATGACCTCCTTGGTTTTGCAGAAGCATGAGGATTTAATTCGGCATAGAATCCAACAATTCTGAGCAGTCTTTGATGATCTTGGGGTCCCAGTGCTATACTTCAATTAACGCCCAAATAAGCTTATCTTTTGTGGTACAGCCCGTCCCACGAAGGCGCTGCTTGCAGATTGACCACAGATTCTCTGTAGGGTTTAAATCCAGAGAGTTTCCAAGGTGAGTACCTTGATTTTCTTCTTGTTGATGAATTCCTCCCCATTGTCGGCATACGGTGCGGGGCCAGATCATGCTGAAAGATGCCTGACCAGTCAGGAAATGTAACAATGATGAAATTTCTCACGTATGATGATGTAACCTCAACCCTCTGAAAAAAATGACTGATAAATACATATATTGGCTTTCTGGAAATTCAGGTTGTAAAAGACATTACTTCTTGTTTCAATTAATTTGTACAAAAGTGTACTGAATGAGCAGTTTGGATGGATGGATGGATGGATGATACATAATTTTAATTATAGTTGAAGAACTTTTTAGGGATTGAATGCTTCAGTTTCTGAAGACATTGACTTGTATATAAGCATTAAATTAGCGGTAATGATTTTGCGGCTCCATAAAAAGACAGCAGGAGCATGGCTGATGTTTCCATACGGCACACAAATGTCTCAAACTCTGCATGTTACTTAAGTGGAGCTCCGACCTTGAGGACACACCACTAGTGGTGGGCAGCCAAGAGGCCCAGCAAAGTCAATTATCTCCCATAATGCATTAGGCTGGGCAGGAGGCATCCCTGTGGCCCCGCCTTCATTCACCATCCCATTACATCACCACGGTAGGGAGGGGCAGCCTCATTAAGCTGGGAGCTGAGCGGGGATGGTTCAGGAGATAGGTTCAACCAGTGCGTGCAGGGATTCAGACTTTGCAGGGATCTCAGTCTGCGTTCTTAATGACCCTGTTAGTTGATTCCACACGAGGGGAGATTCAGCATGAGAACTTGGAAGAGTAAGCTGTGTTGCATACCTTACTGAAGATGAAAACTTACCTGGTTTATAAACATATTTATCTGTCCAAATTACCCAAACTGTGACCTTGACTTTCAACCAAGAAAAAAAAAACATGGTTGAAAGAATAATCCAATTTAGCCCCTGAATATAATCACCTGGATCTTGTGGGTCTTTGTGCCAACTGACGTCAGACTAAGATCCAGGAAGGACAGACTGCATCATGGTCTCAGAGAAGAAACACTCTCACCTTGAACAGCTCTCAGTGGCTGACAGACTTTGTCATGAAACAGAAGCGAACAATCTGTGCAATAATGACTCATAGCTGGAAAAGGCCAGAATTTCGATGAAGCATGTTGGTTTGCTTTGTTCAGAAGTCTGGAAACAGAAGGAATTCAGATGCAGGAAAGTTAAAATCCAGGGGATGTATTTGCAGACCATGCCTGAGCTGGAATCTCGTGGAACTGCTTCACTGCGTCACTGCGTCACTCCATCTGCACCCATCCTGCATCCAGATGGGGGCAGTCAACAGCCCACTGTAACAAACTGCGCCCTCCAGTTGTCTCTTAGAAGAGCACGACCATCGCTTCCCATATAAAACTCTTATAGAAAGTGCCTCAGATCAAGGCCAACTCTGCAACCATCAGCCCCCCCCCCCCCACACACACACACAAACGCCTACCCACCCCCCAAACCTGCCCCTGCCCCCACCACCTCTGAACAGTAACAGGAGAGCCGGTGTCACCAAGCGAGGCTCCGCAGTGACTTTGAGATCTGGATTCCTCCTGTTTTTAAAGAAGATTGTGAAAAGAATAAATTATCTGGTCAGTCCAGATGGTGCAGTTCAAGACTTGGCACTCCTGGGCTCTGAGTTGTGTGAGTTGGGGAGGGGATCCCACGCATAAAGTCAGTACCAGAGGAAGATTAGGAATGTAGATGATATGTGAAGTAAGACTTACAGGTGAATTTGCATTTTTTGTGAATAATTTAAATGTCTCCTATGCGATGATCTGTTTTTCTTTCTATTCATTTTTTCCCCAGCACAACAACTAAAAAGGCAAATTTTACTTTGCCCTGAATTGAAAATCTGGGAAATTAAAGCCAAGAGTGCTGTCTTCTGTATGAAAGTGTCTGTTATACAGTCATATTGGCTGAAGAGGGTTGCATCATTAGGGGACAGACCCCTAGATTCCAGGAGACACCAGGCTTGTCCTTGACAACGGCCTCCCTCACATGAATTGCATTAGGCTATAGCAATATATGTGGTTTATGTTGCTGTGGCGTTTTGCAGATGAAGACAGTGACGATGTCTCTGCATGACCTGTGTGATGCAGTCAGCAGGTTACTGTGCACAGCCTTCCAATTCTGTTCGAAAGCAGACGCTTCTCTCAGGGGGCTGAATCGATACTGGCCTCTGCAAAGCAATTTTACACCTTTGTGGGTCGGCAGTCTCCATCGTAATGAAGCCGTTGGTCTCCGAAATGCAGCGACCCAAGTTGGGGGGGGGGTGGTGTGGGGGGGGGGGGGGTTAGAAAATGAATGAGGAGAAGGAGGAGGAAGGGGGATTTTAGGAAAATGGGATGGAGGAGAACTTAGATGAATGATTCGCAAATGAGGAGGTGGAGCTCTCCATTGGCCTGGAGCACCAATGGCTCACCCCCCTGGATGGGGAGCATTGGGGTAGTTTTGCTTTCTCGATATTGATAGTTTTTGCTTTTGCATTCCACTTCAAGGAAAGATGGCTTATCTGCCCTTAATTCACAGTTCATCCAGCCCCCAGCACCGGGGCTCTCCCTGTCTAGGCATCAGCCTGCAGTCACCCCAGGAAAGGAGAGGAGGACTGGGGAGATCTTCGTGAGTGTTTGCCCGCTCTGTTGGTGGGGGGGGGTTCATCATTTTAGGGTTGAGGGGACGGACCTGTGGCCACCCCCCCTCATGACTTCACAGCTTGTCTGCTGTATAATTGCAGAGATATGGATGGGATCAGCGTAAAGGTGCAGGGGAGGGTGTCATTATGGGACAGGCTAATTATCGTCCTGGGAGGCATGGAGCATCGGCTTAGCTGTGGTTAGGGGTGTGGGGGGGGGGCAGGGCAACAGGGGAGCTATCCTGTCCCATCCCAGCCCGCTGCCCTCGAACCTATAACCGTCGTCCATCCCAAATCAATTAACAGATCTCAAGGTGATTCCAGGCGTGGCTCGATAACGGCCCAGTGGCTGGCGTGTGACAGGAAGCACATGGCAAGCGACCGCCAGCAAACGATCACGTCACATGAGTGCCGCCGTGGGCCAGTGGCGTCAAAGGCAACCCGCGTAAGCGTTCAGGACCCAAGCGGCGCGTACCACTTATCAGCTGGTACGGGGATGTAACCCAACCGGCGCGTACCACTTATCAGCTGGTACGGAGGTGTAATTAACCCGCTGGGGCTCCAGGGAGGCTGTGTTCTTGTATTCCCTCCCCCCCGCCGCTCAGTCCCAGGCCAGATAAGTGGCAAGGTTCTGATAGGGTCACCGACAACCTCAGACACACCGTGCCAGGGCAGTGCCCCCGTGATCTCACGACCGTGCTGGTGAGGCTCGCACCCAGACTGGAAATGTCAAGGTCAGAGGGTGACAGGGTCACTGCCCACCTTCGCCTCCTTTCGGTGCCATCGTGAGGGTGCTTGAGAGAAAGGACAGAACACTGCTGTCTAACACATTACTACAGTGGGTTATGACACTACACCTGTAATCGGAAGGTAGTTGGTTCAAATCCTGTGGCTGGCCGAGTGATTCCACTATTGGGCCCCTGAGCGAGGCCCTTAACCCCCAGATACTCCAAACCCTGGCTAGCCCAGCTTTCTCAATCTTCAGATAAAAGCGTCTGTTGCATAGGTATATTTACACATCTTCTATTTTCCTGAGCATGACTGGGTATTTGTGGACGGGGAGGGGGTTTGTCTTTGACAGACACCCGTCAGCTGATGGAAAAAGTGAATAAAGGAGAAGCAGCCCAGCTCTGCTGGTTCTGCCCTGTACCTCGCCTTCCCGACCAGCGATAAGCCGTTTTTTTATCCCAATGGCCCATTTAGGGATATGGTGCGTCTCACGACAGCAGAAAGGCCTATTTAAGGCCCCCAGGCCGCAAGTGGGGAGCTGTTTGTTTCAGTGGGTCACATTTATTGCAACTTACGATCACCGGGGTTAAAATATACCCCAGCGGCACATTCACATTAGACCCGCTTAACAAATAGTTCAGAACACCCGCCATCCCCCCCCCCCCCCCCCCCCACCAAAAAAGAGTTTCCTGAAACAGATTCTTTGCAGGACTATGGCAATAAACAGCCTATGTCTTTTTTTTTGGAGGTGAGCGGTGTGAGGTTTTATTATTTGCCATGAGAGGAGGGTGAGAGGGGCACCCAGGCCTAATTTCTCCCTTCCCATTATTTGCATGCTTCATGTTCAGGCAGAGAGTGCCTGCCCCCCCCCTCCCAACTTTCTTGGTCTGGAACCTTCCAGGAAGCCGCCCCCCCTCGTCAGGGTCATGGAGTGACAGTGAAATGAGGAAGACTTAACCTCCCCTGCCAACTCAAATACAGTGTGTATGGGGCGGGGGGGGGGTTGGTTGGCAGGCTAAATGGGTGCTTTTGCACATACTCCCATTTCTGTTGCAACACGTTCTATCTCGGGGGGGGGGGGGACAGCAGGAGAAAGCGCACACAGTATGCGTCTGGCACATGTGTCTCTGCATGGCTAACTCTGAGGTCTTCAGCTAAAATGGTGACTGCAGGTGAAGAGTCTAAACTAGTCCTTTTTACATCCCCCCCCCCCAAACCACAGGGTTGGCGCTGAGACAGGATGGGCAGGGGGTGGGTCAGACCCAAATTGGCGTGTACTAGCAGCCCCTCAAAGCTCTCAAGGTATTTCCTTACATAAATATACTCTGAGCTTAGATGCTAAGCTATGTGCTAAGCTATATGCTAAGTTGTACGCTAAGCTATGGCGATTCCAGCTTTGCGTCCCTCCTGTTGTTCTAATGGCATTCAGGACCTATCGGGGGGGGGGGTGTGAGGAGTGAGGGGGCTGAAATCTGAAAAAGCATGGGTGTTGTTTTTGCAGTGGGGTGGGGGCAGCGCAGAGTAGTGGGCCTCGTGTTTGCTTTTCCTCGCAGTGAGGGATGGGGCTCCTTCTCACCAGTGGGATCTCGGACAGGAAGCAGGGAGTGGAGGCGGCATGGCGCGGGGGGGCGGGAGGGTGGGCTATACGGGAAGGCCCCTGATCCCCCCCCATTGCCGGGCCAGAATGGGGCATCTGTGGAGAGGATCTGACCCCTGCACTACAATGACAGCCGGCCCCCACCGTAAGCGCACCCTTTATAGACCAGCTGCTGACCATCCCATCGTACACTTACACACACACATACACAAACACATGCTAGGATAGTCCTTGGTGTCCGCCTGCCCCCCCACCGGTCACCCAGTCATATTCCCCCCTGCTTCCTACTAATCTGAAGAGAACACCAGCATGACATGATCACTGGTGACACTGGAGGAAAGGTCCCACTACCAGGGATGAGAGATTTGCAGGGGGGGTCCCGTAAATGAACAAACAATGGGGATGGGGGGCCGAACCCCGCGAGCAAGAGACACAAATAAAAAAGCAGCCAATGCTGTAAAATCTGATCCCAGTTAATCGCAGATACAAACTGCCCGTTTATGAAGTCCCCTCCCCATATGGCATCCGCCTGCATGCCTGCAGCCAGAGGCGGGGCCACAGACATGCACAGGGCACACGCTCCGGGCACCACGTGTCACCCAGGGAAGACCCAAGCATCGCCATTTTTCAGGTCCTCATAAAGATCTGTGAATGCAATCAAAAAACTAAAAATGCCAAAAGGTTATGGCTGGGTAGGGGTTAAGGTCGTCATGTTAGGATTAGAGTTTTCCCATAGAAATGAATGGAGAGTCCCCACAAAGCTATAATTACAAACCTGTGTGTGTGTGTATGCGCTTGCGCGCGTGTGGCACTAGCGCCCAGCTTGTGAAGGACAGGAAGGAAAAGCTGCACATCCTCTTATGATCCCGCTGCCGGTGGACCAGCGGAGATAAGGCCAGGGGGGTGCAGGGGCAGCAGGCAAGTACACCCCCCCACCTGCCTGCCCCACACAGCTCCGCCTTCCGGACCCTCGGACCAGACCGGTCCCAGCCGGTTCTTTCGCGGTCTAACCCAGACCCTGTGTGTGGGGTCACATGACTGCCATTAAGAAAACAGCTGAGCCGGCCACGTGAATCACAGCGCAAACAGCACAGCAAGGCCCCCCCCCCCCCCACTGCCACCTTCTCTCCCTCAGCAAGTACAAGAAAAACTCATTGAAAACTTTACTGTCCAAGCGGATGACTGCCAGGGGCTTCAGTGCGAAACAGCATCCCGCTAATGACCATCATTCTGTTAGAGTTACAGTCTGGGGGTGGGGGGGGGGCAGGCTATCACCACTGATCAGAATCAGCTTATGTCAAAATTACTTGGGGGGGGGGCTTACAACGGCGACATGGGTTGCCTTAATGACTAAGAGGAGGAGCTGCTTTAGAGCCCCTTTCTGTCGGTCGGCACCCTGTTGAACCAGCTTGCTGCTGTTAGCTGGTTAGCATGTAGCGTGTTACGCGATGTGCCGACATCACACAGAATGTGCCCAGAATGACGAGCTTAGGGCTGAAATTTCTCGGGATGCTCTTGCTGAAGACAGTGCCCCCTATCTGTCTCCCTCAGTCAATTTCTCTCTCTTTGTCTCTCTGCCTCTCTGTCATTCTCTCTGTCCCTCCATCTCCCTCTGTCTCTCTTCCACTATTTCTTTCTCTCACTCTGTCTTTCTTTCCCTGTCTTACCACCTCCCATTCCCTCTCTCTCTCTGTCTCTCTCTCCCACTCCGTCAATCTCTCTCTCTCTGGCACTCTGTCTTTTTCTCTGTCTCTCTTTCCCACCATCTTCCACTCTCTCTTCCTGTCTTTCTTTGTCTCTCTCTGTCTTTCTCTTCCTGTCTCATCACTTCCAATTCCCTCTGTCTCCCTCTTCCTCTTCATAAATCTGTCTGCCTCCTTCCCTCTGTCTCTCCCTCACTCTGTCTCCCCTTCTCCCTCCGCATGAGGTAATGCAGACACCTTGCCCTGGCATCCCAGTGAGGGTGTGAAAGACTGAGCCAATCAGGTCACAGGAAGATTATACCGGGACGCACCAAGGGGTATGGCTCTGGGTAGGCTGAAGTCGGGCCAAGAGCTGACTGACAGCCCAGGGGAAGCTGGGGGGGGGAGGCACCAGGAGATCCAGCAAGACCCCCCCTTTCATATGGTGACTGCCCCCTTAAGAGTGGAATCGGCCGCCCGGGGAAGGATTTAATCGCATTAACAAGTGCCAGTTGCTAAAAAGGATTGATATAATTATAGGCATCGAACGCGCAGGAGTTGGAGCCTCTGATTAAGTGTCTTTAGGGTAATGGATCCCCCCCCCCCCCCCCCCCCCCCCCCCCCCCCGCCGCCCCCCCCACCACCCCCCCAAGGGGGCCAGGGGGGGGCGTATGCGGGGGGGGCGGACCGACGCG
>JAOYFF010000116.1:23875731-23886547 GCA_025773925.1 Cryptomyrus ogoouensis
ACACAGTGGGGGTGGGGGGCAGGAGCGGGGGGGGGGGGGTCTCGCTACAGCAACATGTTATGCTGAGTGACTACAGATTAATGAGCTGGGGGCACATTTACTGGAAATATTGGTGACAGCACTTGGTTCTGTGGAGAAGACATCCGGACCTGGAAGGTCACTGCAAAGCCTGATTCTGCTGAAGTCTCTGTGTGTTTGTGTGTGTATATGTCTGTATGTAGATGTGTGTGTCTGTATGTGTGTGTGTGTGTGTGTGTGTGTGTCTGTATGTATGTGTGTTTGTGTCTGTATGTGTGTGTGTGTGTGTCTGTATGTAGATGTGTGTGTGGTTCTAGTAGGAACCTAGTTACATTCTGGATTACATGATCATCAAAGCAACTAAATATAATAATAATAATAATAATAATAATAATAATAATAACCCTCTCAGATTCATTCGTAGGAAACGCATAATGGTATTTGGAAGCATTCATGAATATTAATACCTGCTGGCAGAAATGAATCATCCTGCCAAGACTCATTTCACAAAGAACATTCCCACAGTCTGGACGTTTCTCATGAGCTTTTCTGTCTACTTGGTATCCAGCGCTGACCAAGCGCTTTTGTTTTTTACTTATTTATTAGTTTGTAATTTGAGTGAAACCAGTTTTTCCCAAAACCATTTAAAACTTACATTTCAGACCCAGTTTTTAAAAACCGTAATATACTTTTTCCCTGAAGGTTGCTACCCCCTACCCCCAAAAACCTGCATGCCTGAGGAATCGCTGAATAATGATTTTCTTTTGTTTGGTAGGTTCAATGTCGCCCCCTACTGGTTTCTGTGTATTGTACTACCTATTGCAGCCTGCCTGTGCTCACCATCCCTGGTCATCTGGAGCAATGCACACTGCAGGGCCGTCGAACCTTAGACCTAAGGCGCTGGACCTGTGAGGTAGCAGAATGGCCCAGACACTAGCATGCTACACGCCTTTATCTGCATCTAAAATTTATCTGCAGTTTAGTCTTCTTTATCTAAGAATTTGTCCATTTATCATACTCATATTCATAAATACCATACACAGAATTTTTCAGTAAGAGGTCAATGCATGACTTGCTGATACCTTTGGATAATGCTAAGTGGTTATGATAAGAGCAAAAGTAAAAATTAGATTAAGAATAATATTTAAAGGGGGGTAGCACAATGGTGCAGTGTTGCAGTGGATAACAGTGTCACCTCACACCTCTGGGATCCGGGTTCGAGTCTCTGTCAGGGTCCCATGTGTGTGGACTTTGCATGTGCTCCCTGTGTTGTCGTGGGATTTCCTCCTGCTACTCCAGTTCCCCCCCCAGTCCAAAAACATGCTAAGGCTAACTGGAGCTACCAAATTGCTTGTAGGTGTGCATGTGCGAGCGACTGGTGTGTGAGTGTGTCCTGCGATGGGTTGGCGCCCCATCCTGGGTTGTTTCTTGCCTCGCACCCATAGCCTCCAGGATAGGCTCTGGACCCCCGCTGGCAACCCTGAATTGCACAAGTGGTTACAGATGATGGATGGATGGATAATATTTAAAGCTGTGACACAGCAGTTCACTGGCTGGCACTGTTGCCTCACACCTCCAGTGCTGGCTGTTTGAGTCCCACCTCTGATCTGGGTGTGCAGTTTGCATGTTCTCCCACTGTCCCGTGGTTTTCCATTGCAGTCCAACGATATGTAGTTAGATCAATTAGCGTCTCCTGTAGTGTGCCACGTGGTGGACTGGAAACTAGCCCGGAATGTACCCCTGTGTTGCCTGGGATCGGCTCCAGCCCCCCACACACACACCCTGACTGAGCAGTTGGAAGAAGGATAGGAGATTATAATTAATGAGCTGTCAGACCTTGTGTCTGCCCCAAGGAAGGGGAACTCCTTGGTAGCTGAATTTGGTTGTACTGCTGCTGTTGTTTACTGCTGTAGGATATAATTACCCTCTCATCACATGAGCTAAGTGGTCATACTGATCCAGCAGTAGGTTCCAGCACAGGAACACTTGTCTGACCTCCCCTCTTGAGTAACTGAAGCACTTCACGGAGTAAGTGAAACTTGAGAATCAGTGTGTCGTGTTTTTGATGGTCGCTCGAGTTCCCCGCACACACTTCCTCTTTGGTTAGTGTCTGTTGGCTCTGTTGTCTTCTGCTTTCATTTGAAGGATGTTTCGCAAGCGTCGTGGCCCTTTGCAGATGCGGAGTCTCTTTCCTGATGACCCGGCGCTGTGGGATATCAGCTCTGGATTCTCCATAAACCTGCTACTGGCCCTGGTGACCTGCTCCAGAGGCACAGTGGCTCGATATCAGGAGCACAGAGGCAGTGGCTTCTGCAGACAGAGAACGACTCTGTGAGCGGTCCGACGTCGCCGCGGTTTATGGAGGCCTCCGTGCTGCAAGCATTCATCCATTTTCCGTCAATAGATGTATTCGACCACGGCCCTGAAGACATGCGGGTAAAGATCGGCTCAAACTAGGGCTGAGAGGGGCTGGATAATAACCATCAACGAATGAGCACTGGGGAGGGAGGTCATGTCTCAGCAGCGCCAGGAACTGCAGGCTATTTGTGGAACTGCTGCTACCCAGGATCTTTCAGTTTCATGCTTAGCACATCAGTTAGCAGCATGAATAAGCATATGCGTTACAGCCATTTTTAAGGAGAAGTAAACTGTGGAAGCACAGGCAGGTGTGAAACACAGACATCGCTTCTGACAGACAGATTAACTGGAGGAACTTGGCGCCACAATGATTCCAGTAACTACCTCTGCCTTACGGTTAGATGCATTTTAAAATGGATTGTGACGTGCTTGTATCGCATTACACGGCTGTTATGACACCGGCAGGTATCTGCCTTGTAGGCTTAACACCCTGCCACTGATCTGTCAGCTCTGCACTTGTCTACTAGGGTGGGGAGATGTTAAGCATTACAGATCCCTGCCTGGCTCAGTTCTTTGCTTTGGTGTCCATCAATTGTTCATCAAAACCCTCACGGTGGTGAACCTTAGACGTGAATCTTAACCTGAACCGCTAAAACATTGGGCTGTATGAAAATCGTCAGAAAAGGAGCTGACGTGTGATTTTAAATGGAACATGGTCCTGGGAAGAAAAATGTAGAGAAATGAAGAGATTAATCTGTGAATATTAAAACACCAGGAGCTGGGAAAATCCCACCAGGGTCACATTGATGGAGAGGGTGTCCCGGGAAGCCAGAGCTGGGGCCCAGGACAGATGGCAGGACACCAGAGCATTTCGGAACATACAGAGACACATCGAGACGCAGAGAGCCTGGCTGACTTATATGGACACACAGAAACACAAGGAGAATATGCAAAATGAGCAAGCCTCATATGATCCTGTACTGAAAACCAAGCTGACCTACGTCACTGTTGTGCACGAATGGCATTTAAATCTCACCTTTAATGTACATTTTCAGCTTATATGTTTCATATAGCAAAATAAATCTATAATTTACTTTTTTTTATCATTCTAAGCAAGCTGACCTTGCGCATTGCTAAAAATAAATTACAAAGTGATGTTTAAAGAACAACACCCATGGATAGACTGACATTACATCTAAAGCACAGCCCATGTTAGAACGAAGGTCTTCTGAGATAGGGTCCGCATCTCTGAAAAATAGTCCACACTCATCATCCAGTGCCAAAAAACACAAGAAGAAAAAACACGAACCCCCCGCCAGGTACATCAAATAGCCATCGGATAAGATAAACTGTTTGATGGCAGGATGGAAGACCAGACGGTGTGGACGTGTGGAAGATGGGGATTTTCACTGCGCAGATGAAGGTTAGCCTCAAAGCTGCAGCCACCCATACAAACACTTTGATGCTTTAACATTAAACAGACCTTGAAGTGTCCAAAGGTAAAGGCTGTCAACCAATCAGAGCTCAGCCGCAGTGCTTCTTCGACTCTTCAGCACCAAATAGCCAGAAGCCCAGCTACGTTCACCAATTCCCATGTCTGGCAGGATCTGCTCGTTGGCAGTCTGATCTGGGATCAGCCGGTACTGAAATACTTCCCAAATATTGGTGAGGCCTCGCATTATGCACCAATCTGTTTAAACCATCCTGGACCTCCATAAAGGAGGGAGAGGGTGTTCAGACTTATCCAAGTATGGCTTTGATATTCTGTTTTTATCATGTTCAATGATCATATACTTTCCTAACAAAAATCCTGCATCTGATCCACATGAAGGATAAGTAAAATGTGTAGATTGTGTCTACGCATTTTATTACACGTGATTCATGCAAAGGTTTCTAGAGTGCAATAGTTGTAAAGTACCAGCATCACATATCACACAGCTGGCAAATTGCATAAAGATATAATTTTATGTGCGGCCCAGAGAGAAAGGGGATGTGATTAACGAGACGGCGGCAGCGATGCTCTCCAAAGCCATTCGAGGCCATCAAGAGCTCCATATAAGTTTAAGCAAATAAAAAGAGGCACTAAAATGAGTCTTTAATACGTTATGTTCGGTCCATTAGGCTGAGGAGATGATGCCCTCGGGGTGGTGGGTTTATCGACAGAGCCACTGATGGGGAGGTGAGTCTAAAGACCCCAAATAACAGGGATCATGTTTTCCTGGTGGAGAAGCTGACCCAGAATGCCCCCCCAGCAAACACTCCCCAGATAAACTATTTTTGCATACAAGGGAAAGTTAAATACTTTTTGATCTTGATTTAAAGACCACTGAAAACGAGAGCCATGGCTTTGTATGATGGCTAACGGGTCTCAGCTTCACCAAAGCTTTACGGTTATGTCTGGGAGTCCCAGTCCCTCATTTGCACTTAATATCCAACCCCCCCCCCCCCCTTCCTTTAGCTCATGAGAAGATGACACGCGGACGGGCCGTGTCCTCTGGGTCCTTGTGAGCAAAGTCCCGTATGAGAAAGACCTCAGCACTAATTAAGATGGAAATGCCAGAGAGAGGCTCGCTGACCATGCAGGGCACCCAGCCGCGGGTGCAGATCGATTTGGCTCCTCCAGATTCTGCCTGCAGCTCAGATTATCAACTTTTATTTTTGTCTTTAAATATTTCTCTATTCCCCCACCCCAGATGAAAGGGAGGATGCTCACTGCTAACCTGTAGAGCCCCCCACCAAAACAGCATTACTCATCACTCTGGTAAAGAAGCCCAGCACCCAGAGCTTCTCCACGGGCAGCTGTGGGTGAGGCCTGGGGAAATATGAGTCTGATAATGATGCTCTTCTGAAGGATCTGACTACGGGCATGCGGACACTGGAGGATCTAGGGAAGGTGAGGCGCATTACAGTATTACCTGTGGTTATCATCATTACAATGGAGAGGTCTGCTTTAGGTCTGCTTTAGGTCTGCTTTCCCTGCCCTGACTGCATCACCCCTGAGTGTACCACACACACAGACACGCACTGATTCAGCGATTTCGGTTTGTATGAAAAGCGACAGCAACGGGTCGCAAAGCATGACCCGGTTTCAGGTCGGCCCACTGTGAAACATTGACCCTCATTCGACAGCAGAGGTGATGGTGAGGTGGAGGGGGGGGGGGTGTCCTTCACCAGTGGGGTCAGTATTTTCCCTCTGAAGTGCTTGGGGCCTGAGAAAATGGTCTTTTGGGACCTGAGCCATATAACCTCGCTCTCATCACGCAATGCTTCCAGGACGGCACAGACTGTCAACCTGCTAAACACCCCAAAGACCTTTGCTTAATGCAGAAAGACCCCGCGTAATGCCTAACCACCTCTGCTTAATTCACAAAGGCCCCACACAATGCTTACAGACCTCTGCTTAGTGCACAAAGACCTCTGCTTAATGCACAATGACCCCACATAATGCCTAAAGACCTCTGCTTAAAGCACAATGACCCCACGTAATGCCTAAAGACCTCTGCTTAAAGCACAATGACCCCACGTAATGCCTAAAGACCTCTGCTTAATGCACAAAAACCTCATGCAATGCCTAAGGACCTCTGCTTAATGCATAAAGACCCCACATAATGCCTAAAGACCTCTGCTTAATGCATAAAGACCCCACATAATTTGTACAGACATCTGCTTAATGCTAAAGACCCCGCGTAATGCCTAAATACCTCTGCTTAATGCACAAAGACCTCCACATACTGCAATAAGCACCCAACTTAATGCCTGAAAACTTCTGTTTGATGCACAAAGACCACTACATAATGCACCACGGCTTAATGTGCAAAGACCCCTGCCTAACACATGACCTCTACCGAAGAAGATATCTTTAAAGAAAGCTTTATGCACAAAAAAGAGCTTTTGATTTTTCCCCATCCAAGAAAATAGCTTCTGATTATTCTTGCAGTCATTATAGGACATTCCTGTGCAGCATGTGTAAAGTTTCGAAACGCTTTGCTTTGGTACCATTAAAAGACCCTTTCGGCTCTTATTATCTTCCACCACCATTCGTCAAGCGTCAGACAGGCAGGAGGGCAGGACGGCCGTACCGCGAGCAATATCAGCCAGTCGGCCGCTCCCTGGCAGAGCCGCTCTCCACCCGGGTGACTTTCGGTGCAGCTTTGCCATCCTCTGCCCCCCCCCCGGGCAGACCTCCCTCTCGGCTCCATCATCCGGCAGCCCGCGGGGCCCCCAACTCCTTCACATTCACGGCTGGGAGCAGCTGTTGTCTGGGAGCTGCAGGCTACACATTTGCTGTCAGCTTCTCTGAGGAGAGAGGCATCCCTGCATGCCAAGCAGTCCGCCTCTCCGCCGGCTCCCTCTCTCTCCTTTCCTCCATTCATTTTCACCCCTTCCCTTTCTTTCCAGTTTCTCCTCTTCCCCATCTGTTTCTCGTCCTTCTTCTTCCACTCTTCTTCTCTCTCTTCTTCAGTCTCCCTGCTTTCCAGCATTCTCTCACTTGTCCTCTTCATTCTACCCATCTACCATCTCTCAATCCCCCTCGGTCCCTTTTTCCTGTTTCATTTCTCTTTTCCTCTCTTCCCTCATCCTCCTCTCCATCATTCACTCACCTCCACACTCCGTCCCTCTCCTCATGTCACCGTTAGCCATGGCTAGCCTAATGGATTCCTGAGTCAGAGTGGGCCTCCAGCCAACCAGCACCACCCCAGTTCATTCAGGCCTTCCAAATGTCCAGACGGGCCAGTGCCTCCACCCGCAGCCTGACGGAGTTAAACCTGCATGCTTAGACTGCCTCCTGCAGGAGGTCTGCATTTTCTCCCGAAAGGTTGCTTAATGCTTCAATGGCCATTTTAACATACATTAGAACGATGATAACATCAAACAGACTCGAGAGCACAAACAGCAATGAATGGTATCACAAACATTAAAAGTGTGAATCCATTACACCCTGAGGCTATAATGATGTGTTGGTCCTGCTGGGATCTCAGAGCCCAGACTGGTCACCACGAGTGACTAAAGCTATGCAGGAAAAGCACAATAAAACACAGCAAAAAACAGAAGGTGGACCATTGTCTGGGATAAGACCACATACAGTATTATTTACTCTGCAGTTTGGGATGATCTGTGCAAATATTAATTACTTCTTCAGTCCCAGCTGCTGGTAGCCATTAGCAGTTTAAACAACATCACATCATTTGTGCAGAAAATTTCCAAACAGCACAGAAACCAAGGACTGTGACAAAGCCGCCCCCCACCCCAGCCAGCTCTCATAACTGTCCACTCGCGCGCTCCGTGATGGCCGGTAAGGTACTGCGGCAACATTTCAGCCTTGCTCCAACCTTTGATTATCTCATTTGGAAATTACATGCAGGACCAACTTGTGTCTGCCTGAGAAAATGAAACAAAGCCTGATAGTCATGAAAAAAGACTCATTTTGCATGAGCTACTAGGCACCAACACTGGGCTGG
Source organism: Cryptomyrus ogoouensis (assembly GCA_025773925.1). Classification (NCBI taxonomy): domain Eukaryota; kingdom Metazoa; phylum Chordata; class Actinopteri; order Osteoglossiformes; family Mormyridae; genus Cryptomyrus; species Cryptomyrus ogoouensis. The sequence goes on from JAOYFF010000116.1 coordinate 23,883,567, forward strand.
CTTCCTGCGGTTGTTTTTATCGGGGCTGTGCAGAGACTTTTCCAGGGGTTTCCTGGGCAAGTTTCACCCCCATAGACTTCAGAGCCAGATTTCACTTTGTACCAGATGCATGCATGGAAACGGGTTCCAGTTGTCAAGTTGGGGGGGTGGGGGTCATGAGACTGGTACTGAAAGCCAGGTTATCAACCAGGAGGGTTAGTGCCAGTAAAAGGAAGGGTCGTCCCCGGCTTACTAAGTCCCCTCAGAAGATAAAGCACTAGACAATTTCAATTCAGTTTTATATGTGTAATGCATTTTCACATTACATTGTCTCCAAGGGTTTTACATTATCCCTGCCCAAAGGCCCCCTAGTAGGAAGAAACCAACCTCTGCTCAAACACAAGAAAAAGGGGCACTCAGTTCCTTCGAAGGGAGGCATCGCTTTTCATTACCCACTGATCACCAGCCATGAATTACCGGTAAGCAGGTTAATGACACCCAGCTGGCCCTGATGTGCTTTTCAGGCTTTCTGTAGGGCCAGCTGGATACACACAGCAGGAGGCTCATTGCCTTTCAGCCTTTTCTCATCTTCTTCTTCTTGTTGCTTTTAGGTTTTCCTTACTTAAAGGCCTCTCGCTTATTGCTGTCCTGACGTCGGACCTCGCTGTAGACCTCCATGCTACCTCACATTTATAATGGAGATTATCACACAGCTCTTGCTTTTTAAATTTAGAGCCACATTCCCTCTCTGCACTGTACCACACTTTTACTGAGAGGTGCAGCTGCAAGGCCCTTCTGTACCACGCGGCCGTACAACTGTGGGGTAACAGAGGTGAAGACCGGCGTGCGCATCCCATAAAGACATAACACTGAGTTACCCCCCTCCCCCCACAAAGCCATCGAGGTATAAAGCAGCATTATGATGCTTAACAGCCCGGGACACTTGGTCTGTTGGTCCTTCAAAGACATGCTTTCACAGAGACACATAAAGGGGCCCATGGATCAACACTTCACTGTGTGATGTTATGTCATCCTCCGACAGGTCATCCCAGGCTACAAGCAGCACCAGGTCACAGACGCATGAGCCACTGCCCAAGCGGCACAACACTAATAACTACACAGATAATTATAAAGTGAATATTACCACACATCCTGCTCATGTCTGTCAATGCAGTTCCGCTCAGGTTAAGGCACTGGGCTAGAACTGAGTACCAGAAGTCCTTCAAGGAGACATGAGTTTGGTAGATTGACTAATTAGATCAATAGAGGTGATTATTACAGCACGGAAGCAAATCTGCTGTTACATGGTGAACGGCCATGAAAGTGACGATCTCGGCTGGTTTGGTTTAAAGTTTGTACTGAACGCCGCATCGCGTAGTCAAGACGATTCATCTCGGGCAGCGGCTGACCTCTGTCGCCCACCGTCAGGTGACAGAAAGCGATGCAGATGAATCATGATGAGGGGGGGGCACGCCAGCCTGCGGTTAGCGTGTGCTGTCGAAGGCGGTAGGCGCGAACAGATGGCGAAAGGGCTCGGGGTCCTTATCTAGCGGCTTCCAGGCAGGACGCTAAGGGGGGGCGGTATTTGTCTCACCTTTGAGGACACCTGGAGCAGCAAATGGACACCCAGAAGAACTTTTACCATTCAGTACACTTCCTTTTACACCCTTGAGCCCAAAAATATGTTTCCTGACTAATCTGTGCTGAATTCTACATCACATATTGCTGTATCATTTATGCACGAAGCGAAAAGACCCTTGCATGGAAATTCACACTTTGGTGTTGTGTATTAAGTGATATCTAAGGTTAAAGAAGTTAAGAAATATGGCTCAAAGGTACAACTGACGTTCCACATCTGGGACATTCCAGGTTAGTCCCTTAAAACTCCTATTCACGTGTCTATTTTTATTGTGGGAAGTCTATTTCAAAAACAAAGAGCCCTACTTTTGTTCATAAACATTTTTTTCTTTTTTCTTTCCTTTAACGAAACCCCAGCTCTTAATTTCTTTACGAAACAAATAATTGGATCGGGTGTCGCCTGCTGTTTCCAGAGTTAATCAGGAGATAATTAAAGCTCATCCTCTCCAGCCCACAGGCGTCCAGCCTTCGGGGGCCTTAGGTCTGCACCCGTCACACACACTGACCTGTAATTCGCCCCAGAGGCAGGCAAACAAGAGAAGAGTGAGAGTGTTTTCAATCCCCCCCCCCCCCCCCAAACAAAGTGCTTTCTCCTTTAGCAAGGGGAGCGAGCTCATTTAAAAGCTTATTTCTCAGAAGTGCAAGCATGAGTGAGTGAGAGCCTCTCTTTTGAGCAACAAAACTCCCCGCAGTGGTAAATAAAAAAATCCAATAATTCTCCTAAAAACCTCCAAGAAAGGCGACTGATGCTTTAGTGACGACCACAAGCTGTGGCTCAAGGTCATGTGACCCCCATTCCAGTTTGCACACAGTTTGCAAAGAGGCTCCTTTTCAGGGACAGGAGGCAGACTGTCATGTCAGCCTTGATATAGGGCATCATTGTCAGATTTACTGCATTACAGATAAACCCATTAACTAGCAAGTTTTGGTAGAGTGGGTTTGGGTCCTGCCAGTGATTCTTCAGCTTCGTCACTCACCTACTAGCTGCAGGAGACTGACAGACCCTTGTTCACCTCTGTCTCGTCTGGACAGGTCAGGTCTGTGGAATAGGGTTCAGTCAAAGGATCTGCCCTGTTAGCCATTACTTGCTAAGTTAAAGCTAACCCAGGTGGCATGACCCTTAATATGGTTCACTGCTGTTAAAAACCCAGCTGTATGAATGTTGAAATTAGAAACTGATTTGGACAGATGCATTAAATATATACAAGACAGAGCTATGAAGTAATAGCGCCATCTAGGGGTCACTTTTAGCGACGGATTTATGTAATCAGCAATTTATTTGTATTATAATTTATGCATATAGACAATAGTTATCTGACTTCTGTAATCTGTGCACTGTTATTTAATCATAAATATTTTATATA
>JAOYFF010000116.1:23889665-23902678 GCA_025773925.1 Cryptomyrus ogoouensis
GTGCAGATGGGAAAAAGGCAATGATCCACGTATGGCTCCAAGAAGCACAGGATTTATTAACAAAACAATACTACTAATACAAAGGACCACAAGGGGTCATAATTGAACAGATGGAGAAACACTAAGGTAAATAAGAGTTTTTTTATGCTCCATTTGTTAATTATGGTTCACATCCCCCTTTTTAAAGCCTTCATACATCAGAAAGTAAAGAAGATACAAGCCAAAAATGTTGTACTCTAGCCATTAGGTACAATGGCATTATTTACATAAAGTATGAAACAAATCCAAAATGGTCAGTTGGGAATATTTTCTAAACTCTTGATCTGACATGGAATTACCCCTGTGTAATTGTTGTGGTTTTTCCTTCCTTCCTTCCCCGCCAAATCAGAAGTCAGAAGCCGCTCGTGTAGATCCAAATTCAGTCTTTATTGCAACAATGAAGTTACAACAAGTGTCCGGCCTTGGTTGGTTTTTTTAAAAATGCTCAGCCGTGGACTTTTGGTGAACTCAGGCGAATCCCTTCCTTCAGTAGCAAACTTTGGCAGCTTCGGCCTGTTGCACATTGTCTAGCTAGAGGGTTGATATTATATTTGTCCTTCAACATAGTGATAAGATATAACACTAATAAAGGTGGATATTCATACATTCAGGGCTAATATAAAGTAGCTAACAGAAACTCTTAGGCTAACACGAGGTGCAAATACATACTCAGTTGATTACATTGTGTTGATTACATTATAATGATTACATCATGGGTATTTGGCATGCTTTTTAATAATACCATAATGATTATATTCTAGTTGTATAGTATTAAATAATATTCCTTAAAACTACATAGGCTAGGCTTGCATGGGCTAAATTTAAATACAACAGAATAGAGGTACCTTATTCATCCCTGTGAGGAAACTGTGTTTTCATCTGTCCTTTCTTGCTATCAGTGAAAGAAACATAGAGGTGACAGCAAGTTTGGGCATTTATGCTTGAAATGATTAAAGTCAATTTATAGACCAAAACTCAGTCTTACATTAACTATCCAGATAACTAGCTACCACACCCCCAAATTATAATTCTTCTTAAATTCTCTTTTATAATTCACCTACCTCTTTGCACATAACGATGGCCTCAGGCAGCACGAGTCTCTCGCTAGTGTTTAAAGACTTATCCTGACACATTTCAAGTAGCTGCTCGTTGGTCGTCCATCTCAGCCTGAGACTGCTTTGATAGCGGCTCCCTCTGGGCCTCAAGTTCATGCACTTTTCACTGGAAGAAAATTAACTCTTCGTTGCTGATGATGCTCTTATGCTATGTATTCAGAGGTCTGGCTAATTTGTCAGGATTCATTGATTCTTTTTATAAAACACGAGAGGAAAGTACACATTGTGGCTTATCTTTTTGAAGTACAATGAATCCACAACACAGAAAATCCTCAATTGTCTTTACATGCCTTAAGTTTCCCTATTTTGGCCAACCTCCTAACTGACAATTTCATGGCTGCTAATCAGCCAGTGGTCGGCAAGAATGGTTTGCAACTACGCTCCTTATTTTCGGAAATCCCATTTACTTTTCACACAGGCTTTTTCCCAAGGGAACTGAATATTCGAAAATGGTAACAAACTACCTACAAAATTACGTCAGACTTGCTCTGTATTACTCTTTAGGCTTTGCCAGTATAACAGCAGCTTCCTTTCAGGGAAACTGTATTTTTGTGTATTTTAAAATATCAATTATTTTTTCAACACAGTCAAAGCACCATATACCGCGGTGCAATGTCTGAATGGTATGGAAAGTCATATACTAATTTCTATCCAAAAGCTCATGACTATAGGTAATGGTAGGAGTGTAGATAGACCGATAACTTTGCCATATTATTGATATAATTATTTCTCTAAACACACCTAACATAAACCTCCTCCAGGGGTGGTTTAAATATGACTGCTAATCCAGCTTTATACTTGATTTAAATTCACTGGTGCAACAGAATTAAATTTAATCTAGGTTTGAGTGGAAATTAAACTAAGATTAACAAAGGTTTAGATTTAACCAAAATTAATTGTAAACTAAATTTAAACTAGGTTTAAACTTTGGTTCAACAGGATTAGTAGATAAATCTTGATTTAATCCAGTTTAAAAATTAAACCATGTTGGTGCAACCCAGAATTTATTTTTAAAAATACGAGACATTTGCGTCAACTTTATTTAGGACCATATTAATTTAGGGTAGGATGCATCATAAATTTGTTCACATTTCCTCGGAATCCATCATGGCGGACACTGAAGCTAAATTAATCCAATTTTAATCATAGTTTAAACTGGTTTAACTAATCCATGGTTGAATTTAAGATGTGCAACGCATCTCCGATTAATTAAAAACCAGTTTGAACCTAGATTTACTAACCGTATATTAAGTCTAAACCAGGATTAATTTAATCCACGTTGGTGCAACCCAGTCATAAAGTTATATTTTACCTAGAGCATATATTTAAATAGACATTTAAACCTTTAACAAGGACTCTAAACTAATTAATTTAGTTTTTTAGTAATTGAAATACATGTACAACTACATAATTTTTCCTCTTCTGTACACACATATGAAATACAAGTCTAGGACCTGACGTTAACGCGGAAGCGTGCGTGCAACGTGACGTCTTTCTACTTCCTGTCACCACGTGTGGAGTGTCGTGTTTTGGTAACTGTGGCTGTTTTTTTTTTGTAAATTTTAACAAAGTTTAATCATTAGAGACATTTTACTGTAACGATGGGAAAATTAAATGTTGTTCTTTTAAGATATCTTTCCAGAGATGACTTCCGGGTCCTAACTGCTGTACGTATTCCAAATTTATTCTTCTTAACTACTTTTAACAGACTAATCATTTTGGTTAGTTGGTTATTTCATGCCAAATTATTGACATAATGTTTTTGTGTTTTTCCTTCTCGATGTTGCTTTGTAGGTTGAAATGGGTATGAAGAATCACGAAATAGTACCAGTGAGTCTCATCGCTTCTATAGCGAGTCTCAGACACGGTGGATGCAATAAGATCCTACGGGAACTTGTAAAACACAAGCTGATGGCGTTTGAACGTACAAAAAGTAAGAGTGACACCCTTAATTAACATACGCTGTATTTATGACTTCGTACTTATATTTTTCTGAGAACATCGTGCTATAAATACCCCTTAAAGCTTATTTTTGATTGATCTCTTTTTAGCCGTGCAAGGGTACCGTTTGAACTATGGAGGCTATGACTACTTGGCTTTGAAAACATTGTCTTCCAGAGATGTACTGACATCTGTGGGCAACCAAATGGGTGTAGGCAAAGAGTCAGGTAAGCCTATGCTAGAGTTGTATCAATACAACAGTCAGTCGACCTATTGTAATTGTTGATACTTTGACCATTTGCATCGATTTAATAATTTATTACAGTACCGCGTAACACCGGCACAATGTTTTATTTTCTAAATGTTTTTTCAACATATCCTGATTATATATGCCTACGCTAGTTTAGCCTATGCTAATTACATGTTTATGTAGCATATGCAAAGTGCACTGCAATGCAAAAATCTGGTATTTCAAGGCTGGTAATGCCTGTTAATTAAATTTGGCCTGTTTTAAATTTTGATACTTATTTTGGAGTGTCATATTAGGTATGGCTGGGTGATATGACCGCAAATTATGAACCAAGATACCTCTTCGTTTTCCATTTCAAATTCAAGGTTGTTAACACATTGCAGCCAAAAACAAGCTGTGGCCCCACTTATGACATCTTAGTGTGTCTTTGGTCTTTTAAGTTCCATTTCAAGCATGCACTGATCGTATGGCATGAACATCAGTAATTCAGCTGTACTGTAACTAGGTCTTTCATCATTCCAGATATCTACATCGTTGCCAATTCAGAGGGGGAACAGTTTGCTTTGAAACTTCACAGACTGGGTCGGACGTCTTTCAGGAACCTCAGGAACAAACGGGACTACCACAAACACAGAAGCAAAATGTCTTGGCTTTACCTTTCTCGTCTCTCTGCCATGAAGGAGTATGCCTACATGAAGGTCTGTAGAAACAATAAGGAGATAAGTAAGAAATCAGTAGAGCTTTTACTCCATGTGAGAGTTAAAGTTATGGTTGGCAGAGTAGCTCAGTGGTTAACACTATAGCCTCACACCGCCAGGGTTGTGGGTTCGATTCTCACCTCCCACTTTGTATATGTGGAGTTTTTATATTTTCTTTGTGTTTGTATAGATTTACAGAAAACATTGCCTTAGCTGAAATGGTGTCTAAATTGCCTATATCACGCGACTGTGAGTTTATGCACTGTGATGGGCTACCGGTTCATTAATGGGTGCAAAGGATGTTTGTATCGTGGTTTTTGAGTAACGGATGAGGTCATTATTTTAGATCAGCAACAAAAGAATGGGGCAAGGGAACAAATATAACTGCTTTCCATTTATTGCTTAAACAAAAGAACACTTAAAGCAAGGAACTTTTAACATGCCCCGCTCATTTGAACACATGACTTTTTGTCTGTATCTTTTCTCTGCTGCTCTGCATCCATAGAGGACATCCATAATCTTTTTCTATCGTATCAACTTATTTTTCTCGTGATCTCAACATAGCCAAAGTTGTTTTCTTGAGATCACAAAATACCGAGGTGTTATCTTGGGAAAAGAAAAGCTGTAATTAGACATGCAAGCAGCATTTGTCAAGAGAAGGAGGGAAGTGGATTCCACTAAAAATGCCTTGGCTAATGCCTTTGAATCTGTGCATTAGTTTGTTTCTGTTGCATTTGCTGCACATAAGGGGGAATTCTCCCCTGTTATAAGAAATGAATTTCACACCTTGAATGCATGTCCTGTATGGACTTCAGTGGCATTGAGATTTAGAGAATCGTTACTTTATAAACCTCAGGGGTCAACTATGGCCCTTCATCTGAGTAAGCCCTGTGATTTCGCGATATTCTTCCTTATGATGTTTGAAGTGCCTAATTAGATTTGTTGTATTAAGCGACGCTCTATTGCAAACATAAAAACAGACATGTTTCTTGCAATTTTTCTAGAAAAGGCTTGAATTAGCTATCGAACTGATTCAGTTTCTCTCTGACGTGTTCATGCACAGCCGATGACCACCTGTATTGTTTGCCAACTAGATATTGTTGGTGATGGAAGAAGGAAGTCAGAGCTGGACGTGTTTAACAATGCACAGTAATCCCACCTGCTGTGGCTTTTTAAGCCGTATTTATATCATCATTGACGTTTTTGACGTATCCTATGCAGGCTTCCCTCTTCTTTCTAGCCCACACTTCCTGGCATAGGCTCCAGGCTCTCCATGGCTCTGTAGTAAATGATGGATGGATGGATAGATGTTATATTTCACTTCAAGATACAAAGGCTGACCCTTTGTATTGTCACGTGCTTTGTGAGAGCACATGCTGAAATGTCTGGTTTTATGTCAAACCATTGTAGTGTTTACATTCTTCATTTCGCCATCTGCTCCGTTTCTCACATTGTGCCCTTACACGTCTAGTTATTTCATGAAGCAGTTCAGGTGCTACACAGTTCACATGATTTTAGATGTGTCCCCCATTCAGCAGTCTTTCACTGCAGGCCCACAGTGCTGGGGAAAGTAGAATGTATTTTGAATTCATGTGTTGATAGTTTCCATGTGATTCTATATAATGAAGGTTGAGGCACCTTGTGCAGTGGAAAGTAAACACACCTGGTTTTGTTTCCAACAGGCCCTGTATGACAGAGGATTTCCTGTTCCTAAAGCAGTGGATTACAACAGGCATGCTGTAGTGATGGAGCTCATTAATGGCTATCCCCTGTGAGTAGACACTTCCTGTGTGGACCTCAGAGTTTATTTTTTGTGACCTTCTCTTGAATTTATTTAATGTTGGAAGTAGGGCTGTGTGATATGACTATACATATTGGATGATGAAATTTTGCAAGGTTACATGCCACAATGTGGCATGAGGTACTTTGTATGGAATTTTTAATTTAACTTTATTATTTGTAACCCACAGAAGACAATTGACAAATATGTACCATGATCCACAAATATTTATCCACAAATATATATTTTTTATATGCGTTGTGTAAAATCATATCCACAAAAAGATTTTTTTATTATTATTATTTTGCACGTGTTTTGCATATTTGTGGATCACTTCCTGTCTGTTTGTGGATCGCGTTACATTTGTGACTTCCCTCCTATTGATTAGTGAATTTTTGTCTGGTTCATACCACTATGCCCCTAAGACGTGACGGCATGGATAAACCTAAATAATACAGACATGTCCTGTAAAGTGTTTTAAGCATTAAACTACGGGGGACTATGTATGCCATGTAAGTTTAATATTGTATGTTTTTATATATATTTATTATTAATTGCATGGAGTCCGTTCACCACCAGCGACTTTAAGCAAGACAGCTGGGCTGTTGAACGTGAAGCGTATGCATACAAACACCAAAACATATCACAAACACTGAAACATATTACAGCCGGAAAACTGCATATAAAGCTCACTTTACGTCGTGTTGGAGTTAAGGTTTAAACTCAAACCCGCTTTCTGGAACGTTTCATTGTAGATCCGCATATCTCCACATACGTCATTAAGCGAGAATAGCAGGGAGGTATATATACCCGAAAGTGGGTTTGGGTTTAAACCTTAATTTTTCCGGATATCATATCTTTCCACAAAAGCCAGGGACACCACTCGGTTTTCCAGATTTCTTTACAGGCAAATTTTTATATTTCATCATTGTGTGTACACTTCACCTTCAATAGCCCAGCTGTCTTCTTTACAGTCAGTGACAGTGAATGCACATAGTAGAATCACTAATAAATATGTTTAAAAACACATATTTATGTGCATTGTCCCCTGTAGTTTAATGCTTAAAGCACATTTAACTGTACATGTCTGTATCGTTTAGGTTTATACTTATTAGTTCATTAATTCTATCTCTTTATACCACAGCTGATCTATAGAAAAAATCACATCAATAAATACAATATGTATTTTTATTTGTGTTGTGTAAAATCATATCCACAAAAATATGAGGAGATTTGTACATGTGAAAAGGGATTTGCATATTTGTGGATCGTGTTACATTTGTGACCTCGCTCCTTTTTATTTGTGGATTTTTGTCCAATTCCTACCACAGCTGATCTGTAGAAAGAATCCAGAAATGAGGTGTAGCTGTGATGTATATATCATTATCGGGATATGAGAATTTGCCAAAATGTTTACACAATAATTCCAATTTTTCTAACTCTATATTTCTTATATCTGAACCAGAATTTTGCAGTTTGTGGCTCTTAATTCACATTGTTGTTAATCATTTCTAGCATGCAAATTTACTGCAACTTCCTATGTAAATTCACAGATGTCAAGTGCATGAAGTGGAAGATCCAGCTACCTTGTATAGTGAAGTTATGGATTTGATCGTGAAACTGGCCAATCACGGCCTCATCCATGGAGATTTCAATGAGTTCAACCTCATGCTGGATGACAAAGACCACATCACAATGATTGACTTTCCTCAGATGGTCTCTACGTCACATCAGAATGCTGAATGGTGATGGCATTTCAGGACATTTTCCTCATGCATGTTTTCATTTCTTGACATGTCTAAGACTGAATTTTTGCTAAAGTTGCCATTTTTATTTCCTAGGTATTTTGATCGGGATGTCAAATGTATACGAGATTTCTTCATCAAGAGATTTAATTATGAAAGTGAGCTTTATCCCACTTTTAAAGACATCAGGTAGTGTATTTATGTTTGTTTCTACGTATCCATGAGTTTATGTATTATCCTGAGGCTCATGACAATTGAAAGTTTGTTTAGATGCTCTAATATCTCAAATATTGTAATTGTAAGTAACGGTTTATAGCTTTGGTTTTCTTGTTGATCAATGAATTAATATTTTCAGGATTGAAGTGTTGTATATTGCATACAGCTGTCATCCAGTTTAACTCACCAAGGATAATACTAGTAATACTGCTATGACAAAGTTAAAACAACAACTGACAGTCACTCGTTGGTGAAGCAAATGAAAAACTGACCTGTCAGAATCATGAGCAGCACAACCAACATGAAGTCTGTTTTTACAAAGTAAATCATAATTTTAGTCTGCACAAATAAAACCACACACACAAAATACAAAGACAGTGGTTGCCCAAAAAAATAAAAACAAGATATGTAAGGCCTATGTTTTAATCTTAAGATAGCTAAGAAACCAAACTGGACTGACCTGTCAGAATAGCTGAATGTCCATTTCACCACATTTATTCAGATTCGCTCTCAGTAGCCTGCGCTTGTTAGTCAGAAAACGGTCTCCACCCACTCCAAGTAGTGTTTAGCAGTCGAGAATTTTGACTTTTGTGGGCCAGGCTAAGCCCCTCTATGCCCTCTGTTGGCACTGGGTCTGCTGTCATCCTTTGCCCATATAAGTAGCTTATAGTCTGTATTCTGTAAGCTCCATAGCTTGGCCATTTGTTAGATGAGTGGAGGATTTGATTACGCATTTCTGGTAAATGTGCTTGTGTATGATTGTTTGGTGAAAGTACCTCGGTTTCCTTGCCCTGCAGGAGGGAGTGCTCTTTGGATGTGGAGGTCTCTGCTAGCGGCTACACTAAAGACATGCAGGAGGATGACTCCCTGCTACATCCTGCGGGCCCCGAGGATCAGGAGGGCCTCGATGGGGAGGATGAGGAGCCCACAGCAGCAGACGGACCCCTAGGGGGCAGTGTCCCAGAGACTGTAGACTTGGAGGAGTTCAGAAACGCCATACTGGAACTGGAGGGACTGAAGATAGGGGAGGACGTGCCTCCCGACGACGCCAACTACCAGGTCTTGGTCCCTCAGCCTGCTGAACACTCTCAACCCACTGAAACGGCTGAAGTTGGCTGTACCCCGACAGAGCCCGACTGTAAAGCCTATCAGGACCCCGGGAGTGATGAGGCGGAGGAGGGGGAGGGGGAGGCAGAAGGAGAGGAGCAAGAAGCAGCAGATGAGTGCCCTGAATTGGTGGACCTCTCCTCTGCCAATAAGGAGTTCAAACCATTCAGGTGAAGATCTGATTTCTTTATCTTCTGCATGCTTTCTTAGAGCACAGTGTAAATAATCAACTGCAGTCACTCATTAATATTCACCTACCATTTTGTTCATAGTCATCATAGAATCTATAGTTTTGATGCAAATGTTGTTTTTGTATTTGAGCCTAATTTCTGTGTCTTGTCAGTAAGTTATGGTCCTAGGGATTGTGCTTGTGTGTGGGAATGTTGACTACATGTCCTTACTACAGGGACCAAAATAGCCTGCATCACATTAATGAGCACCGCAGGAGAACCACCAGTGAGACGACCACCAGCAGCGTCGGTAGCTGCTCCACCATTCCCCCGGTCAGTATCTAGCTGTGACACATGCTCCTTTAAACTGGGAATGCTCTGTAAACCTCACTCAGTGGACTATCTGCCATTTGCCTCTATTCAATAGAAAATGTTTTTTTTTTTTTTTCCTTTTCTCTTTCGCGCCACCTGGTGGCACTTTAACAGAATTTGATAATTCTTCCATTCATTGATTATATATCCAGTGTTTGCCATTAATTTTTTTAGAAAGTTCTGACCTGATAGCATACATTGCTTGTCTTTTGAATTGTTGCATTGGAACAAAACGGATGGTGTTAGGGTGACTGACCGAGCTCCTGTCACCTGCTTATGCAGGAGGTGGTGAAGCAGAAAGTGAAGCAGCAGCTCGGCAAGCAGCAGAAGGCTGCGCAGCGCCGGCGCCTGCAGAAGGGCGAGGCCAGCCTGGTCACCAAGGAGAGGCGCGAGAACATGCAGAACATCAAGTGGAGCGTGGAGGCTGCCACGTTTTGGGGCTAGTGAAGTCAATGCTGCTCAGGGTGTGGACCGAGGATTTCAATGTGACTCTGGGGGTGGGGCATCGTTTATTTGTACAGAAATAAACATTATTATTTGTGAAGAGGACAATCTTATGTATCTGTGATCTTTTTCACTTCTGCTAGACTTAAGTTTTTTTTTTCCCCACATATCCTAAAGCTTCCTGTATGAACCTCAGTGTGTATTTGGCTGGCAAGTGAACCCTTCAGAGTATAAACTCTTCAGCGGGAGTGATGTGTGTTAAAGCCTCAGCCATCTCTAGAGGGAATTTTGGAATCGCACCTTATCTTTGACACCAGGTCATGTCCGTCATTCACATTCGTCATTAAAGGGTTTTGTGAACATATTGGACCTGTACCTACAGCAGATGATTAACCAGTCAAGAAAATTGAAAAAAGTTAAACGCCACACTCTAAGGATACAAATATGGTTTGGTTTCATACAGATGTATATAGGCAGTCCCCGGGCTAAGAACGTCTGACAACTTACGAACAGATTGCTATGAAACCTACCATATCAAAATTTCAGGTTGAATAATAACGCACATAATACCTTGTGATGCTCATGAAAACACTGCACATCTTCGGTGATTTGTCATAGGCTTCAACACAGTTGTTGTGGAGGAGGTGAATTCCACTGAGTGCGGGATGGTGACCCTGTACCTTCATCCTGGTGGCATGTAAACCCCTGACAGTCCGATGTAGGCAGCAGGTGCTTCCAGCAGGCCGGAGGTCGTCTAAACACTCGGCTGTGTCCTGACGGTCAGAAAGAACGTTCTGGAAGGTGGTTGCTGAGGAGTAAATGTGGGGTGAAGGTTAACCCAGACAACCCATGTCAATTTGTAATTAACTGCTGCTGCTGAAGCAAAATGCAAACACAAGCTCCTTCCAGCTATGAGTACGGATTGCAGTGTTGCCTTTCAAGGAACAATGATTCAATAGTTAAATACTTTTGATCGCTGTGTGTCACTTTTGGGGTCGAAGCCTGTCATGAAGGTTAACTGCCATGTGGTTGTACAGACAGCAGGGTGGTGTGTGTCTCAGAGGGCTACCCTGTGATCAGAACATCGCCTCTTGGAGCCCCAGCCTTGGCAGCATAGATACATGTCCATGGGTCCATCAGCAAGCCCTTAACCCCCAGCTCCTGGGGTGCTCTACTAGCTAACCCAGTAACGTGAAGCCCAAACCTGCTGTCACCTGCATGTGTGTCTCGTGGAGAGCCAGTCGGGGTAGTCAAAAAGAAAAATTCCCCACAAGGATTAATAAAATATCAGTATTCTATTTAGACACTGTGAAATTACCAGACCCATTTATAAGGGCTGCTTGTGTCCATTTTCCAGCATCATCACTGCAAGATACTGTTATTTGGTGCAGTTTGTCTTGATCCATTCACTTCTGCAGGTGGATGCCATGAAAGATACACACCCTTGAAAACAAAGTGCTATTGTGTCAAAAATTGCTGGGATCCTCTGTGAAGCGGGTAGCCAGTGAGCGTGCACCGTGTGCAGCTCTTTGGTGAGGGGGCCAAACCGCCCTCTCGCTCTTTCAGGCCCCACGGCGATTCTTTGACGGGGCCCGTCCACTTAGGCCTCTCTTCATGAGCAGAGCAGCCTGACAATAGGTCGCCTTTGTTAGAAGCGCTGACTGGCGGACTTCTGAAAGGGAGATTAGGGGATATGCAAGAATATTAGGTTCGAGAAATAAGACCAAGGAGACAAAGGATGAAAGAATTAGCCATCGGTTATAGAACATGGATGTGCAGCAGTAGTGAAGGGATTTTCACAGTGCGAAGAGTGTTGGGAAGAGAAATTTTGAATATGACGTGCATTGCCAGCTTAAAAAATAACTAATAAATAAAAAAGTACAGAATCTGAAATGGTCAATGTACCTGCATTTTGATTTTGTTCCTGCATGAAGCCTCATAATCACATTCTTTATATCCTGCATCACAGAGACAGGGAATAACCCAATTTATGAACAAAGGCCATTCAGAGCTGCTCAGTGCACAAAAGCTGCAAACTGGTTTGGAGTGCTTTTCAGTGTCTGCCGTGTGAGCTTGCCATGGAAAACCTGGAATCGGTTCTAATGAGGTCCATTACGATGGATTTCGGTCAACAGGTTTTAAGCACCATGGCCAAGCTATGGACAGTTACTGGCAGATGCGTGAAAGTGAATCAGTTTTCATAACAAAGCTGGGTCTACATTTGTATGACAACTTCCGTCACTGTAGCTCAATGAATATTAGTCCCCGGGGAGAAAACAGCTAAAGAACTCATACCGCTTTTGTGTTCCAAGGTAACATTTGCATATATTTCCAGAGCCTGGATTCCTGTTTAAGTTCGAGTCAAATAATCGTGTAGGATGGTCATCAAACTCGTTACAAGAAAGCGTAATCTCAACAGACTGCTACATTCTGCTTTGTCGAAAGGAAACTCCCACTATTTTAAAGTTAAACCCCATCCTCTCCAGCAGTGGGAGGCTATTCCGCAATAAAAGCTTTCTTTCACAGTCATACCTAGTTTTTAAATTCAGCCCAGGAACAAAAATAAAGAAAAGTATCCTGTGGATTGCCTGAGCGGCTCCCTAATAATCTGTTATCATATTACGTGATGACATGCGGCACGATGGTTAATTTCGCTGTAATGAGACCGATTTGGCAGCTGCTGTGTCTGTCCAGTCCTGAATGGAGAGGGAGTGGGGCTCTAGGTGGACCAGGGGGGGTTGTGTGTCCCAAACAGCTGCAGTGGCTGCTGGACAACTACGAGACGGCAGAGGGCGTGAGCCTGCCACGCTCCACGCTGTACAGCCACTACCTGCGGCACTGCCAGGAGCAGAAGCTGGACCCGGTGAATGCTGCCTCCTTCGGCAAGCTGATCCGCTCCATCTTCATGGGGCTGCGCACACGCCGTCTCGGCACCCGGTGAGGAACTGCATCCGCGGAACAGTGTGCAAGCGAACACGTCTGTGCCTCTGCCTTCCTTTCCAATGAGATACGCCTCCATTACCCAGAGACGCCCCCCCCCCCCCCCCCCCCCCCCCCCCCCCCCCCCCCCGCCCCCCCCCCCCCCCCCCCCCCCCCCCCCCTCCCGAGCGCGCTCGCCCCCCCCCACCCGCCGGCC
>JAOYFF010000116.1:23902688-23915925 GCA_025773925.1 Cryptomyrus ogoouensis
AGGCTTGGGCGGTATTACAGTACTACAGTATACTGCGGTATTTTGAAATTCTGGTGACCAAATTTTCCCCCGCGCCCCCCCCCCCCCCCCCCCCCCAAATTCGAACCGGTGACCCGCTCCGTCCATCTCTCTTGAGGCTGTGACAATTAGCCTAGCGTACATCCTCCAGACGGGGGCCATCGTAAAGCAGGTCACTGGGGTAGAGGCGTGTGAGAGAGTAGCGGCACGCAAGCAGTGAGCTGCTTTGATCATTCTGGAGAAGAGAATCTGTGTCACCGCGATGTTTTGGCTTTTGACTGTATCCAAGCAACGGAGCCGTCTCCGAACACGCCTAAAGCCGGTCGCTCCTGCTCTGCTGCCACCTCCTGCTCCTCTTCCCGTTAGTCTCCCCATACCACTGAGAAGAATAACCTTTCCTCAGTGCCTTTACCTTTTATCGTTTATGAGGACCAGGGATTGCTTTTTCACTGCCAAGGGGAAGGTTCCAGCCCAGGTCCGTCCCGGGGCCCGGCAGAGCCGCGGCACTGATGCGGCTGCCCGTCCTGCCGCACGCCGCTACCAGGCGCCCGCCACTCTTCTGGCTCCGAGTTGCTTTCGTGTTTGCAGCCCGCAGCCCTTAATATTTTATGGCTTTGCAGCAAGCTGTGCTCTGTGTTTTGTGAATTAAAGATCCTGTGTTTTTCTGTCGAGTTAAGCCCCGGGAAGGAGCCGTCTCCGGCTACTTGGAATTCAGTTAATGTGTCGGAGTCTTGGCAGTGCTTACGTGCGTCCCTCTTTTAAGATTGTGGATGGTATCTGGAGGTGTTTGGATGCCATGGGACTGGATATTGTGAGAGCTAATTATAGTTAGGTAATATTACTGGACTTTTTCCTCTCGTGGTGTTACACTGATTTCTATGCGACCTTCATATGACCTCTGTGTGACCTCCGTGTGACCTTCACATGACCTCTGCGTGACCCCCCCCCTTGCTCTCCCCAGGGGGAACTCCAAGTACCACTATTATGGTATCCGGGTGAAGCCCGACTCGCCCCTGAACCGGCTGCAGGAGGACTTGCAGTACATGGCACTGCGTCAGCAACCGGCGCAGCAGAAGCAGAGGTGCCCGGGTGCAGAAAACAGCGCGGCTGTGTCACACGCCGGCAGGGGCTGTAACCCGCCGTCTCCCTGCAGGTTCAAGCCTGTGCAGAAGGTGGACGGCATGAGCAGCGAGAACTTCTCCGCAGGCGGCCAGCACCCGCCCGGCGCAGCCGAGCAGACGGTCATCGCGCAGAGCCAACACCACCAACAGTTTCTAGGTGAGGGCTGGCTGGGGGGAGGTGGGAGGAGCCTCGTGCGGAGGGGGGGTT
This sequence comes from Cryptomyrus ogoouensis, assembly GCA_025773925.1. Taxonomy (NCBI): domain Eukaryota; kingdom Metazoa; phylum Chordata; class Actinopteri; order Osteoglossiformes; family Mormyridae; genus Cryptomyrus; species Cryptomyrus ogoouensis. The sequence goes on from JAOYFF010000116.1 coordinate 23,904,036, forward strand.
AGCGCGCTAATCACTGTCTCCACCCTCACAGACGCCTCCAGGGCTCTCCCTGAGTTCGTGGAGCTGGACATGGGCGACACAAACGTGGATCTCATCGGCCCAGAGGACGTCAAGGCCCTGCAGGCGCTGTACAGGGAGCACTGCGAGGTGTGTGTGGGAGGGCGGGGGCACTTGCTGGGGCTCTGGGGTGTTAATATCCGCTTGTATTCGCTGATTCTGTGAGACTTCCCGACCTTAAATGGCTCCTTCTGTGGTGGAGAGGTTTAAAGGAAGGGACGGCTTGTGTTTCAGTGGCAAACGGCCGCCAAATGTGCTGCCCCAAGCCGATTAACGGGGTGGGGGGGGGAGTCAGCTGACCCGGGCCTGCTGGGGGCCATTGTGATTGCCGCTGTTTACGAGGCGCTGCGTGCGTGGTGGAAGCCTGTCGCCTGGTCGCCACCCCGCCGCTCTTTGCCGGCATTGGCGCAGCGGTGGAGCATTAGCGATGGCGTTTCCTGGTGGGGGGAGGGAGGGCCCGTCGGCTGCTGAGGGAGGGGCTGCAGGTGGCCGGCCGGTGTGAGACCGCCGCTTTGTGAGGAGCTCCATCATCCCGGCGGGAGGCGCAGTCCCTCCCTCTTTCCCTCCCGCGCGGTGTGGAGCCGGCGATCAAGGCCCTGGGGGCCACGTGGCTCCTCTGACGGGCGGCCGGCTGTGCCTCGGCCCCTGCACGAAACAGCCGGCTTCACGCGAGCCGAAGGGGATTTCCACTGCGGGACCTGCCTGTAAGAGGCACTCCCACCAAGCGTGTTGTGATTTAAGGAATGCAGATGAGCGATGCTGCCCCCTAGAGGTCTTGCCAGGGGTCTCCCACATAAATTCGCCTCATTTTCTCAAGCTCCTGAGCTGGTGCAAAGCAGTCCTACGAGGAGTCATGTACCCCGCACAGATCTGCGGTTTTGGGGTCAGACTCACCTCTGCTGCCCTGCTCGGAATCCTCCAGATGGCGTTACCGTGGTAATTACCCCGCATGTGCTTCTGTGTTCTGCAGGCCATCCTGGACGTGGTGGTGAACCTCCAGTTTGGGCTGATAGAGAAGCTGTGGCAGACATTCTGGCGCTACTCCCCCAGCGTCTCTGTAGAGGGCGCTACCATCACGGAGAACAGGCAAGCCCCACCGTCGCCGAAGGGCGGAGCTGCCTTCTGACTGAGCTCCCTAGTAAATGTTTGTGGGCGACTAGACAGGATTTCCTCCAAAAGGGGCGGTAGACCCTTCTCTGTGGTACGACCCATGCGCCAAGAGCCCCCTAGTGGTTTCTGTGAGATACTACCGCAGGAGACTTTCAGGATTCCAAAATGGGAATTATATATAGAAGTCTCCCTTGGGCTTCTCTGACACTGCCCCCCCCCCCCCCCCCCCCCGTCCCCCCCACAGCGGCGTGAGCGAGATTGAGGGCCGCCTGCCGCGTGCCCGCCTACTCCAGCTGTGCCGCAGCGAAGCCGTGCTGCGCTGGATGAACGCCTGCGACCACATCATGTACCAGGCGCTGGTGGAGATCCTCATCCCGGATGTGCTGAGACCCATTCCTAGTGAGGCTGCTATTTCCCCCTGGGCACAGACCATCAGTCTGAGCACTGACCTGCTTACTGCATATTCATTGTAATCTCTGCTGTGAGCCTGGCCGCTTTCCCTACGCTGTGTGGAGAAAAATGCCAATAAAAATTCAGTGACGGATTTCGTGCCGATTAGAGAGGACAGCCAGGTTTGAGCTGTATGGAGAATGTAAACGCTGCTGCCTTGTGTGTGTCTGTGTCTCTCCCTCAAGGTGCCTTGACCCAAGCCATCCGTAACTTTGCCAAAAGCCTCGAGGGTTGGCTAAACAACGCCATGAGCGCCGTTCCACAGAAGATGGTCCAAACCAAGGTGAGTCTGCGGGGGGCTGTCGGATACTGCTGCCGGATGAGGTGCCGGGCCAGACAGAATCATGTTAGTCAGTAACCCCCAGCGTGTTTTTGTAGTGCTCTGCTGCTGTCTGCCAGCCAAACACCTATGAGGAACAATTTAAACACAAAAGGCCTTTGTCAGAATGGGCAGAACCCACATTCTGAGCTGTTGTGGGAATAAATGAGGTGGCTTTTGTGCTGTAGGTGGACAGACACCGGGGATGTAACCGGCTGTACTGAGAGCCAGGCAGGGCAACACTCCTTCCTCACCCCCAGAAAGGAAAAGCGGCCTTTATGTGCCAAATCTGCGTCGAAAAATAAAATAAACGCAGATGGATTTTGTGACCGTACGGGATCTTGTCCTTAATGGGGATTTTTGATTATGTGCTGATTTGTAGAGACGCGTTCAGGCCAGGATATCTGGATTAACTGCGGCTCTCTTTCGCCCCCTACAGGTTGCCGCTGTTAGTGCCTTTGCGCAGACGCTGCGCAGATATACGTCCCTGAACCACCTGGCGCAGGCGGCGCGCGCAGTCCTGCAGAACACCTCGCAGATTAACCAGATGCTCAGCGACCTCAACCGCGTCGACTTCGCCAACGTGCAGGTGAGGTGCTCGTGACTGATGGGGTAGGGGAATGTAGCATGAAGGTCAAGGTGACCCCCCCACCAGAGCATGTGAGCGCAGTGGAGCGGTGAGAAGTTCCGCTTCTCGCTCACATGGCTGTTGGCTCCGCCCGTTCCTCCGCTCTAATTCGCACTAAGCCCCTCCGCTCAGCATCGCTCCTCGCTCCACTAAAATGTCATTCCGCTCCAGTCAAATCGCTCCACGCTCGCTCCAATTTAAAAGAGGGACAAATAATCTGCATGCCTAGCAAATGTCACCTTAAACCGAAGCCTTATATCATAAAGAAATATGAGCAATGGCAACATTGCCACTCAGAACAGAAAATATTTATTTTTAAACATATAGGCAACAACGGACAGGTTTGGCAATGGCATTCCACACAAAATAGGCTTAAAAATAAAGGAATCAGTGGGCTTAATAGCCTAAAGAATATACAGGCTAAGCATCCACGTTTTAAATTCCTCAGTTTTTTTCTGTTGATGCTACTGCTGTATAAAATAAAATTTCACTGACAGCGTTACGTGAAATTTAAAAAATCCTATTAGACCTACTTTGAATGACAAAACTAATTTATTTGATTACCAATATTTACTTTATAGGCTTTTATACTTTAATTTACTTTACAGACTTGATATGCTACAACCATATAAAACTTGCTCACGTTTTGCTCTGGCTTTCGCCTGTTCGCGTAGCAGACTTTCATGTTTCTGAGAAAAGTGATTCCAAAGCGAATCTTTACTCACTGAAACAGCTTCACCAGATTGTTGTTCTTGCTCTACATTATTGTCATCTATACGTTTGATAAGAATATTACACTTGTATGATCTATCAGTTTCCCTTGTGAAAAACTTTGCCAGTTCCATCTCGGCCAATTTGTGTAACAGTCTTGATAATTATACAGATGAATTCTGGGTAGATTTGGGCACGCCTCTGAGTCGTAGTGTGAGCGGTATCGGAGCGAAATTGGAGCGAGACAGAGCGACCGCTCCAGCCTTAAATAAAAAACCGATCCGCGCTCTGACCAAATTCCGCCCGCTCCGCTCCTCGCTCACGCTCCGCTCCTCGCTCACGCTCCGCTCCGCTCACATGCTCTGCCCCCCACCCCACCCCCTACACAGGAGCAGGCCTCATGGGTGTGCCAATGCGAGGAGGGCGTGGTCCAGCGCCTGGAGCAGGACTTCAAAGCCACGCTGCAGCAGCAGAGCTCTCTGGAGCAGTGGGCGGCCTGGCTGGACAACGTGGTGACCCAGGTGCTGAAGCCTTACGAGGGCCGGCCCAGCTTCCCCAAGGCGGCCCGGCAGTTCCTGCTCAAGTGGTCTTTCTACAGGTGAGCTCCTCCTTAGCTCCTTCATCATCATCATCATCGTTATCTCCCGCAGGCGATAGGCTAGCTGCCACGTCGTGTCACCGTGCCCCGTAACGTGCGGCTGAAAGCAGGACTTAAGCTTCACCCCTTCAATTTGACTCGTCGAATTCAAGTCTTTTGCCGTTTCTGGTTTGCTAATAAACGAGTATATATTTGCCTCTCCTTTGTGTCTAAAGGCCTGTGTACACTGTTATACCCTGGTGGCTTTACAGAAAACAAGAGGCATAAAATTACCAGAGGGATTTGATTAGCTATTAATTACCCCTGTTAGGCCAGGGAACTGGGTACGAGGGAGGGGGGGGGTGTTTTTGCTCCAACAGCAGTATATTGTTCACAAATTGCAGTGCTTTAGATGTTTAACTAACATCAGATTGCTGTGAGCTCCCTGATTATACCCTGTGATTCTCCCTCCGAGTGCCTGTTTTTTCTGGTAAATATGGTACGTGTGTCTGGCTGTGCTCTGACTCCGCCCCCTCCCTGTCTTCCGGTAGCTCCATGGTGATCCGCGACCTGACCCTGCGCAGCGCCGCCAGCTTCGGCTCCTTCCACCTCATCCGGCTGCTTTACGACGAGTACATGTTCTACCTGGTGGAGCACCGTGTCGCCCAGGCGACCGGCGAGACGCCCATCGGCATCATGGGAGAGGTGAGGCCGCGCCTGGACTCCGCACGCGCTGGGTGGCTCGCTCTTACGTTGTCCGCTAATCGTCTGCCTTTCTACCGTCGTGCAGTTCGCCGACCTCAGCACCATGTCACCTGCAAACATCGACAAAGGTGAGTAAAGACAGCAACGACTGTTCCTTATAATGTTATGCACGTTTGTAAAAAGACGGACAGACAGAATGATTGGTCGATTGGCCGCCTTGTGAGCATGGAGGCCAGCTTGTTTATCCCTATTCTGGCTGTCCCTGCCCCCTCAGATGAGGTGAGCGAGATGGAGAGTGACCTGGATGAGGACATGGAGGACTCCGGAGAGCCGCTGGCCAAGCGGGAGAAGGCGGAGACCGAGGTGATCCAGGTGCTCCAGGTGGGGGCGCTGGAGGATGGCGGCAGCGCTGTGGTGGGCGTAATCCAGCCCGACATGCTCAGCTCGCTGTCCCAGCCCCCGGCCGACCGGGTGGACCACATCCTGGTACCTGTGGGTGCCACCCCTACCATCCAGCACTGCAGTGCCACCGGGAACACCTATGCGTCTGTCTGAAGACCCCCGCCCCCCCTGCCCTCCTCCCCCTCTGCGTCTCCGTCTTCTCTCTCGCTCTCTCTCTCTGTCTCGCTGTTGGTGTCGGGCACCCTCCTTCGCCCGCCGGAGCCGGAGAGGAGCGGCCGCCGTGTCATTCTGACTGTTTGGCAGAGGCCCTGCTGCAGGTCATGTGACCATTACACGCCCATCATGGCTGCAGCCGACGTCGGCTGGAGATAAACCAAAACCCAGAACCTGGCCGGTCTGCAAGTGGGCCAGCTGAGTCTGGTGTCATATGACCCAAATGTCACGTGACTGTAGTATCACGTGACCATATATATACATGTTTCTGTGTTTTGTGTGTGTGTGTGTGTGTGTGTGTGTGTTTGAGGGAGGCTGGGATGAAAAAAAGGGCTGTAGATTTTCAATGCCCCACTGTAGCTGTGGGGGGGGGGGGTGAGGTGACCCAGGTGATGCTGCTCTGTTTGACTGCGGGGGGGATTTGGGGTGGCAGGGGGCCCAAAAGCCCCTTGTTTGTGTGAGTTTGCTGATTGTTCCTTCTGATGGCCAAGAACACAAATCCATGCTTGCAGTGCTCAGCCTGCAGTGTTCAGCCTGCAGTGCTCAGCCTGCAGTGCTCAGCCAGCAGTGTCATAAATCGCCCCCCTTGGTTTCAGAAAAGGTTGTGCTCTTATGTACCAAAGGTTAGTGTAGCAAACTGCTGAGGAGAGAGCATCAGTCTGTGAGAATACTCTGCGGCCTCGTTCCCATTCTGCTCTTCTGTTCCTTTTTACTTTCCTTATTTAGACTAAACTCCGTGTGTCTGTTTCCTCATTAATATGTGAAATGACTGCTGTACGGCTGTAGAATGTAACGAGACTGTCAGAAACACTGGACGTGTTCAGGTGGTTGTCCTGGACACCCATCGCTGTGGTGACTTCAGTTGTCGCTGCTACTCCCGAGAGTGACATATTTGTTGAGCCAGAAACCACTAAATACTGTGGGTCTCTTTTCACTGTACCCTGTGGATGTGTTTATTTTGGTATCCATCATGTTTTTGCATTGCTGATCCCCACCTCCCCTAATCCTGATTGGACCAAAAACACGTGGAGCCAGGCAAAGGGAGGCCCCTAGTGGCCAATGTGAGGACCCGCCTCCTTTCCGCAGTAGTGCCAATTCGCCACGCAGAGCGAATGTCAGGGATCTTTGTACCTCGGCTGCATCACAGTGCCTTAACACAGCGTTGAGCTTTGCGCGCAGTGTCGTCCGCTCGTCTCTGACGCAGTGCGCCCCCCAGAGGCCAGCGCGCACCTTTCCACCTACGCGTCTGCTTTACCAAACTGCTGGATTTGTGCTCTGCCATCAGTCTGCTGGCCGCAAGGGGGGGTGGGCGGCGTCTCTCCTTTGGTCGTCTGTTTCGTCTGGTCCCTTTCCCGTCTGGGGTGACTGCCGTTTCTGTTAGGGGCTCCCTCCCGCACTCCGTGTCCATCGGCGCCCCCTGCTGCTGGGGTCCTGACGTTGTGATTCCACACGTCTGTCCGTCGTGTGCGTGTGAAGTCCGTGTCCGTGTGGGCAGGAACAGCCGGACTCTCATCTCGCTCCCCCCACCCCCCCTCAGCTGCCCCCACGCCCTTTCTCACACCACTGCTGCCGGCCCCAGGACACGGTTGCTGAACCTGAGGCTCTCACACAGGACGCTGGACTTAACTCTTGTCTTGTCTGTGTTTTTACAAACAAACGGAATTCAAACCTCATCAACACTTATTCAATCTTCTCCTTATGTATAGTGGACCAAAAGTTTGATATTTTCTATTATATATACAGTATATATGAGAATATATATACACACGCATAAATAATGACAAAACAGTACTTATATATTTACTGTTTTTGCTTTCAGTGCTTTTCTATGCGGTGGCCCTGAGTATCACCCTGTGGTCCCACTTTTGTCGCCCTCCTGTGATTAACTGTGAAAGGCTTAGGGCCCCGGGCCCCGGGCCCCAACACCAGAGAGCCAAGGGTTTTTGCACGTCCGTTCCTGCACCAGGTGTGCCAAATCTAAGCAGGCTGCCCTCTGTCACAGGCAGCTGGCCAACACTAACACTGTCACACGACCTCAGAGGCCCTTCTGTCACAAACACGGGGCCCGGCCAGTGCTTAGCCCTCTCTCGCAACGCCGACAGGAAGTGTCCCTGTGTGGCGGCTGGTGCCGACAGCGTAACTGGTCTTGTGGTGCGGGCATCGCGGCTCTGCCCTGATCAACGGGGCGTGTGTGCTGAGTGAGGCTCACGCTCACTCCCAGTCCTGACTGCACTGGAGACACGCTTTGTACTTGAACTGTTATCGATCACTCTTATTTAACAGAAAACATCAGAAGATGTGTTTGAACTGGTAAAGACGTGGGTACTTGTTGTTGCTTTAAGTGCTACTGAATGGATTATTTACTAATTGCATTTTAACTGTCATTTCCTGAGAACTGTTTGCACCAAGAAATTTGTGTTTAAGTAAAGACTAAGATTCTCTCCTGGAACCGTCCATAGTTATTCGCTACCCCATTTTACCATCTTCTGCAGGCACATAAGGCCCGCACTAGATGTTGCTCTGTTTAGATGTTAAATTTTAATAGGATTTTCCCCGAACAAGCTTGATGGGCTGAATGGCCTCCTCTCGTTTGTAAATTTCTTATGTTCTTATCATAGTGATAATTTGTTTACTTCACCCAGTAATTTTTTTAGTTACACTAATTATCTTAAAAGCTATTTCTTAATTTCATACTAATCCTATTTTATAAAAATCTAGGGCATTTTGGAATTTGTTTTTTCAATCACTACTTTATTCTGGTAGGTGTTGACTATTCCATCCATCCATCCATCCATCCACCTTCTAACCACAAAACCTGCTGAAGGTATATTTTCTATTGTGGCTCATATTGCAGTGGGAATTTAGAATCCACAAAAAAGATGTCTGGTTTAACTGACTATCCAGGGTTCCACACGCCTGTCTTTCCATTATAGTTAGTGTTTATTTTCCCTTTTTGATACGTTGGCTTATCGACGTGTCTTCTGCCTGGCGTGCAAGCAGTTCTCAGAGTGGTTGGTTTACTCAAAATTATATCTTGATTATGTGCATTAGAATCATGAAAGTGCTTTTTTGATTTTGCATGCATTTTTGTGCTGCTAGAATCTTTTTTGTCCTTCTTATCATTTGTTATACTCCCTCTGGACAATGTGCTGGACAGTCCCTCGGGTGTCTGGTGATGGCAGTGCATCCTCCGGAGTCTTGCATGTCTGCACACTGAATTGAAGCCAATACACTGTTTAAGACATTGTTGTTTTTGATTGTGTATATATTTTTAAAACCACAAAATGATAATTTTTCGGTTTAGAAATTGTGAAAGGTGGGTGAAAAACAAGGTCTTCTTATTTAGCATTTAGGCCAATGACTGTTCCAAAATCAAAATTCATTCAGGCCCGTTTTGAAATTTGGTGGCCTGGGGCACCATCTTTTTTTATTTTTTATTTTTATTTTTAAAAGTGTCCAATGGAAGCCCCTTAATGTCCTGTTAGACATATCATGTTATCCCAGGCTACACCTTGGAATGACCAGCAGGGGGCAGAGATTTGCCTCTGTCTAGGAGACGAGGCAGTTCCACTGAAAGAGACTCCAGTGCCTTTCACTCCAGTGACCTCCAGGACCAGAACGGGCCCAGCATGTCTGCTGCCTCTTGAGCCGTCCCATGCTCTTACTCTGCGAGCCAGCCTGTTGTTCTTTCGGACGTCACCGATGCGTGCTTCTCCACAAGCTGCCTGTAGCGGGACTGTCTCCGCAGTTCCAAACAGTTTGTTGACAATCTTTGTTTGAAGACTGGCTATTATGGGTCCATTATCCAAGTCATTCTAAAAATCTATGAAACTGTAGGGGAAACTGAAGTGTACTTTGCCATGGAAATGAATCATGCAGCTCTTCTACATCACATCAGGTGTTCAATACCTTGCTTGCCCTTACGCAGTTCGGCTTAGTAGTGGAGACCAAACTCGGCCAAACTCCACACCTAAGAAGGTTTTCTTCTAGAAACGATGGACTTGTTGTTAAGTTGCTGCCGATTTGACAATGGGGAGGATGGGGGAGGAGTTGAGATTGCGTATTTGGGGATAGGCATCACCTCTGCGTTCTTTGGCATCTTTTGGCGAGGATACGTAACCGTGACGTCCGAAAACGCCGTCCACCTGCACACTGGCGAGGCAAAGTGCCTGTGGCCATGCCAAGAGGTTAAAAAAAAAAACACTACAGTGCCACAAACGTGAGGAGAGCCGGTTCCGTAGGATAGAGCGTAACTGGCTGCATGTCTCAACAAAGCCTGCTGATTCACAGATATGGAGCACGCTATGGATGTCTTTAAAAAAAAAAAAATGTTTGATTGTGTGACCAGACGTAAGCTGGGATCTTGCTGATTATAAGCAGCACACTATCACTGTCATGGTTAATCTTTCCAAACGTTTTATTGTTTCGATATCGTTGGCAGAATGCAGTGTGAGTTTTTTGCTTTGTTATTATTATTATTCTGATTATTATCATTTCCTGATATATTTGAAGTGCCATTTGACAGTCGTCTTAGTGAGTTGGTGGCCTGCTGTAGCGCATTCTGATGCAAGCACAAGCATTCTGGAACTCTGGGGTGTGGGACTTCCCTGTTGTGGTCACCCCAGAGACAGTCTGAGGTGTAAATATAAAGACAAATCGAAGTAATGTTATTTATTTACTGTTATTTTTTTTTTCCTTTTAAGAAATCCTTTTAGGTGGCATTTTAATTTTGATTATTCCGATTTTGTTTGGAAGAGTACATTTGTGATTTTTCTCTTTTGGATTTGCATAATGTAATGTATTTTGTATATATATGTATCATTACGTGATCGTTTTCCTCTTTTGTGTGATTCAAGTTACATTTTAGTATATTACATCTTCTAAAATTGGCAAGAGCTAACGGATAAATGTAAGGGTGATTTGTATTGTGTATTTTACATAGAAGATAACAAAAACAACTGGGGAACTTTTATATTTATAAAGGTATATATTAACATTTAGTGTGTCGTTTATGAGGAAAAAGACATAGAAAATATTAAGGACACATGTAGTTTGTTTTTCTGAATATTTCAGACTTGAGCTCAGGCTAGCTTATTAGTGTCGTTTTCTTAAAATTTGTGGCTTGTCTTTCAAAATAAATAAACCTTTTTTTCTGTTGAACTTTCTTCCGGAGTGTGGCCAATCATCTGATATGTCCTCTGTTTCATGGCTAAGTCAATTTTACACATGCTTTACTCATATTGTACTAATCGTAAGCGGTGACAGCAAGGCCTCTGTCCATGAAGTGTGCAGGAGCTCGTTGTGTGTCCCAATTCAGGCTCACTGATCATGCACCAATTGTTCAAATCCAGATCCATCTTCCATGCAGGTCCCCTAACCACGTGGCTTTGGACTGCAGGAAGAAACCAGAGTATATCCAAATGCATTTATCATTACATTTATGAATAATACGATCAGATTGATAAATGGTTACTTTTAGAGATCTACACTCTGAAATCTGATGCCCTAAAACTAGATCTATGTCTCTTGGTAAGGCAGTCTCAAAGTCATTCAGGTCCTCTAACTTCCTTAATATTTATTTTATGTTCAGGTGCTGGGGGAATTTGATGTTCCCGTTTTTGTTTTTTATAGACAAGCAAAGAAAACTAAAGTCTAGGGACATTAAATGCATTGTTCTGAAAAAAAGTAAATTTGTGTATCTGTGCAAAATTGCTAACGAGATACACAACTGTAGTCTCTACATGCAATTAACCATGGAGACAAAGGAACTTTCAAGGCATGACATGCAGGTTAAAGCCCAACAATGAAGAAAATGAAGACTAATTGTAATGCCTGCGTCTAAAAAGTCTCTCCAAACTGGGTTACCAAGGAAAGAGATGCTGAGATCCACAAAGCAGTTAACGGCACTGAAACGCGGACAGTCAATGACTTCCTTCAGCCCAGGATACAGCAGGGGTTGCCAGCTCTCAGGCATCTGCTGTGACAATCACACTTTCTGACTCTCACGCTCACGCAAGAAATCTTACGCCAAATTTATATAATGAAATCGGAAAACTAAAATTAGCCGCATCAAAAGCATTGGGGGAGTTTGCAAACCCTACAGACAATTTATAAGTTAATACGACTGTTACAAACATGTAAATTAATTTGCAGACTCAAATTGTAAACCGGTAACCAGTCAGCTGACCGAAGTTGGTTACGCTGGGATATGGGCAAAGGTGCCTTTGTGTGATGACCAGCCCTGACTCAAGGGCAGGACTTTCTACATTTCATTTGTTTATAAGTGGGTGCAAGAAACCTACGTGAAATTGATACTCCATATGTTTCAGATTTTAATGAAACTGGTCTCAATTATGTCCCACGTTTCTGCTGTAAAAATTTTCGTTTGTGCTGTTTTAGGGTGTTTTCACACCAGCACTTTTTTTTAATTTTTTTTTTTATTGCATCTTTTTATGAACATTTCAACAAACAACATACAACAAACAAACAATGCCCACCTTTTACAATGCTAGTGAGAAAAAAAAAAGGGGTGCATTATTGGATACCAAAACTTAAAATATTGCCTAACGAGACATCAATATAATCCAGGTATTGTCATGTATCCGGGCGGCTCGGGCACGGGAACGAGGCATAGTGCAGGGACAGAAAGGGCGGACGACCCACTTGCGGCTCCAAGAACAGAAAAGGGGTTTATTAAAGAAAACAGAAAACACTACAA
>JAOYFF010000116.1:23925219-23945423 GCA_025773925.1 Cryptomyrus ogoouensis
TGCAGTTGCATCACGGGTGGAGTTGCGAGTGCAACGTCTTCGCCCGAGAGCTTTGGGGGGGTGGGGAGGAACGACATTTACTGTCCTCTGTACTTCTGTTCTTGAGTATTGGAACTGGTCTTCGGCAATGGAAGATGATGTAACATGAGCACAGAAGTACACATATTGAGAAACACCCATGGTGACATCCAGGGGCGTCACTAGAGATTTTGGCCATCGTGATGACACATCGTATTGGGCCCTCAACCCTGATCAATCCAATTATATTCCAATTTTTTAGAGCCCCAGTCACTTTGGGGCTCTTGGAATCGCTCTAACCACACCTCTCCCTTACGGCACCCCCTGGTGATATCCAAGATCAATTTTTTACCCCAGAATAATGCTGCCCACATCTCCCTTAGATGAGCTGGACAAGCTGATCATGGACCGGCCCGAGAGCTGCCGACAGGAGCTCTGTGACCCCAGCGTGACCCATCTGGCCATCCAGCCCATTCCCAGCCCAGCATTGTTGGTCCAAACCCATCCTCACGTCGGAATGGGCCATTCCATGCAGCAGAACCAGTTGCTGGTGGTGGCCCAAGCCCCGCTGGTGTCCAGAGCCGACTCTCCCTGCTCGGCCCGGACGACCCCCCTCCACACTGTCCCAGACATCAGCCAACAGCAGATGGAGCCACCCCAAGACCTCTACGTGCTCCACGGTGACATAAGCCCTGAAGTGGATGCTCTGGATCCTAGCATTACGGACTTTGCCTTACATGGTAACTTCCTGAAGTACCTGGCATAAAATACATAATTAACCACTAATGTAAATCCAGCGGCGCGAAGCATTCAGACCTGTAATTAGCTAGGGGTCCTTTGGAATGTTTGCACCTGTTGGGCACAGCGGATTGCAGAGACTGATACTTGCAGAACTTAAAAGGGAGAAAAGTGGCTATAGGGTGAACAAGAGACGTGGAAACAGTTTACATGGAACCTCTGATAAAACCGGTTATGCAAGTTTCAGTCTTAGGGACAGCCTAATCAACATTAGTATTGGTATACATGCAAGACTGTGCTTGTGAAATGATAGTGGATTCTTCTACACTGATTCTAGCATGTTTTTTGGTTGGTCCATGGGGATAAATAACATTTACGAATTGATATATTTGCTTTGGGATGGAACTGCTTATTACATCATGGCCCATGTATCACAGTGGATTTTGTCTATTGTTGTATTGGTTGTACCTTTAAGGGTAACTATGGTGACACCCTCCCATTTTTTCATACAAAGGGAATCTGTGGGAGGAAATGAAGGACGAGAGCTTCAACCTGGAGACGCTGGGATCGCTCAGCGACTCACCCCTGCGCCTGTCCGACTGCGAGCTGGTCCTGTCGGAGGCCATGCCTCCATCCGGCGCCGCCCCCGTGCCCTTCCCGGACCTGCAGGTGACAGGCCTGTATGCCACGTTCGCCGCTTCAGATCCAGGGACCAGCAGCACTCAGTACACCAACGCGCACGGGGGTAGCCGGCCCATTGTGCTGCTATGAGAAGCGGAAGCCAAAACTGAGGGGGAGGAGACTTTCAGCGCCAAGCCGCCCAAACCGCCTACTCATCCCAGCCACATTCATTTAGCCCCGCCCACCACTCCACAAGCCTCGCACCACCCTGGCACTCAACGCCCTTTTCCCACTCATGTCAGTCATCGAGGAAGCAGTGAAGATTCAGCAAAGAGGACCTTTCGTTTACTTTTGTTCAATCACCTGCTGCGAGACCCAAGGTCGACCAAGGACATTTAAACAGTGTTAAGGGAGACTGATGTGCAGGAGATACAGGGGATGGGCTGGATTTGGACTGAAAGCAGTGGATTTCAGCCCCCCCCCATATTTGAAATCAAGCAAATGAGAAACAGCACCAGCTCCAATAAATGACTGATCAAGAAATAATATTTATTGCTAGTAGCGATAAACACGTCTTTTTACCCGCTAAGATTGTTAGCCTTACGCAGATAGTCAGGCATCGTGTGTTTACTGTCCCTGTGCTTGGTGTGTGTTAGCATGTTAGCTAGCGTGTCTTTTTCTATTTATGCACGTGAGATCGTCCCATCTGCAGAAGTGTACACTGTACACAAGCACCATCGTTTAATCCGAAACCATTAAAGTGTTTGATTCTAAAAAGATCATTTTAAAAACCTGCAGAACACAACATTGTTACCCAGCTCTTCCCCGTCAGGATTATTAATACCAGCCAGGAGCCCCATTTCCCGGCTTCCATCCATCCATCCATCCATCTTCTGTAACTGGTTGTTCTGTTTAGGGTCGGGGGGATCTGGAGCCCATCCTGGAGGCTACAGGCATAAAGCAGGGAACAACCCAGGACGGGGCGCCAACCCATCACAGGGCACACTCACACACAGGGGCAATTTGGTAACTCCAATTACGCACCATATGTGACCAGAGAACCCAGAGGAAACCCCACAATGACACGGGAAGAACATGCAAACTCCACACACATGGAACCATGACAGACACTTTAACGCTCTTCCCAGAGGTGTGAGGCAACAGTGTTAACCACTGAGTCACCGTGCCGCCCATTTTCACCCTTTTGTTTTTGGCCAAAGAAGCTCGTTGCTGGGTAGCAAATGCAGGTGGTAAAATCCATCCATCCATCCCCCAACCACTTCTGCAGAACCGGCTTGCAGCGGGGGAACACCCTGGACGGGACACCAGGTCATCACGAGACACACATACTGTACACTAGGGATGATGAAATTCACCAGGGTGCACCGGCGTAAATGACGATGCAACTGGCCCAAATTTAACAGAAGTGTGTACTGGATACAATTGAGGATGAACTCAGGATACATCATTTCTGACGTCTTTGCATTCATGAAATTTATTTGTTAGTAGACACTCTATGTGTTTATTATTTAGAAATGAGACCTATATTTTAATACTTATACTCCCCCTCTCTGAACTGCTCTTGTAATCTGTACCATACTGAATTGTATAGCATAACATTCTGTTGCATTTCATCGTATCGTGTTGAATCTCAACGTGTCGAATCAAATCGTGTCACATCAGTAGTTGCTTCAAATGTATCTTTAATGTACTGGGTCGTATATCACATCAGCCTCAGTGATCGAAATGCAGTCCTGCGCAGACGCAAATGCTATGGATTACTCCGCATGTCCCCCCCGAGTCACCCAGGTAGCAAAACATTAACCTTAAAACTGTGGAAGATGTTTCAATAGATCACCATTAAGCAATCAGAAATAAACCTTGTGGGAAAACCACCTCACAGTAAACTACATTTAAATGACTTATCTGGTTAGAGGAACCAAGGAGAGCAACCCTTCCCAGAGTTAATGGGTAAAAATGGGACCCTACCAAGGCAGGGCTAAGCAGAATCCACAGCAGTAAGTGTTCCACCCACTCTCTTGCTCCCTGCTGATGGCAGTATAATGATTAGTCAGAGTGCAGCTTGCTAGAGGTACTGATGACTGGGTTGGGGGGTCAGTAGGAGGAGGTGTCGTGTAGGCTGGGCAGGTATTGTGTCAAAGGCTGAGCAAAATACCATTTACTTACATTCTGCTCTTAGAAGACGTCTGCATGAATCCGTACATAAGAACGGAAACCCCAACGCATGGCTGGAGTATAGCGCCCTCTGCTGTCTGCACTGAATTGGCCCTGTTTAATAAATACCAAGCCAACTGTACATTTAAAATATATGCTTCCCTAGTGCACAGAATGGGGAGAAAGACAGCATACTTTGATTTTCAAATTTTATATTCAAACTGGTATAAAACAGAAAAATATTTACAGCCAAAACATATCCACACATTTCTGGAATGACAGACTCAAGCAAAGACAAATCAGGTTCATCCAATTACTGGACACGAGTGAGCTAAACGCGGTAAACAGGACATGTCTTGCATCTAATGGTACTTCTTACTACATGGAAAATTACAAAACAAATTCAGAGAACTTTTAAGGTTGTAATATTTGTAGCTTCACTATTGATTTCGCTTAAGAATCAAATTTAAAACTTCATGTAGACAACGGTACCCAAAAAACTGCATTTCAAACCTCAGTCGAACAAAACTGAACCAACCAAGCGCCCTAATGGGATGGACTCAGAGCGCCGTCCAATCGATGGGCTTCTTCCCTGATCTCTGCAGCAGCTGATTGGTCTTCGAGAAGTGTCGACAGCCGAGGAAGCCACGGTGCGCCGACAGAGGAGAGGGGTGGGCTGTCTGCAGGACGTGGTGTCGTTTCTGGGGGGTGGGGGCACACACACACAAACCCATCAGGAAGAGATGTGGCGAAGGCCGATGTTACATTTGGGTGGTATAACAGTATACTGCTGTATTATGGAAACACCATGATGTACCAGAATAGTGCGGCTTTGGAAAATACCATCAAAATCCGAGGGATGATGTTTGCACAGTAAGGCGGTATGAAAAATCAATCCCAGCTTAGCTGAAGCAACATTCAAAGTGCTCAGTCTGAATCATCACAATAAAAATCCAGTTATTTATACAGGTATTTATATATTAATTATATCAACTACATAAGAATAATAAAGAATAAAAATCTGCCCACATCCGAGTAAACTGCAGTAATATGAGCAGCCGGTGAAGTGGCTGAGCCCCGCCCCCTCCGCGCCCACCCTGTCGATGACGTCGCCCTTCCGCTGGGCGTAGGCCCCCCACAGCATGAACACCAGGCCGCTCAGGTGCGTGTTCAGCCACTGCACCACAGCGTCCGTGAAGGTCTCCCAGCCCCGGTCCCGGTGGGAGTTGGCCTGGTGTGCTCGCACCGTCAGCACAGCATTGAGCAGCAGGACTCCTGCGGGCGGGGAGACAATGCGGAAAAAAAAAAAAAAAGGTACAGAGAAACACTCAGGGGAAGAAAATTACCTATACCGGCCATACGTGACATGAAGGATATATGTAATTAAAGAGGAGAGAGGAACTGAATCAAATAACTAACTTTTGGGCATCACAATACGTCTCTTGTTAATACTTTCGGCGTACTACTAATCTGCTTACCAAATTGTAGGCGTAAGTAACGTCTGTATAGCACCAAAAAGCCGGCGTCTGGACAAATGTTTACGCCCATCATCTAAAGCCCTGCTGATTATTGCACATGTGGTATATAACTGCGATGTGATACTGTGCAGCTCGATGGAGAATATAAACTCATCCCACAGGGGAACAGCAGCCTACCCTGTTTGGCCCATCCTGTGAGATCCCCGTGGCCAGGGTGCTGGAATCCTTCTATATCAGTAGACAGCTCTTTGTACATGTTCTCCAAGCTGAAAACAAAAGCACCACTGTAAGAGAGTCTGTTTAAATGCGGCTTGTGGGCCGGTCAGCGCTGCCAAAGCAATCCTGGCACGAGGAGCAGAAGTCAGCATCTGCACATCAAGCGGAGCGACACCCGCGGATCTGCGTGAGCCGACCGCTTAGATCGTGCATCTGCTCCGTTTCTGTCCTTTATTATCGGAAAACCGGAGAATATTAGAGAGGCACTATGGCTCAGCTGGCAGGATTATTACCGTGCACCCTTAGGATCGGAGGCTCGAATTCCACCACAGGCATACTATTCATCCCAGGTGACGGGAGCCCTAAAAATCTGAAATATAATTGGATTGGTCGGCGTTGGGGGCCCAATAAGATATGTTTTCATGGGGCCCAAAATTTGTAGCAGCCTCCCTGGTTAGAAGGATTATTATTATTATTATTATTATACAAGCAAGCCTCAGCTAAAATCCAGAATATACAGTTTTACTTCCTGAAGAATCTACATTCCCTGCAGCTGGACCCTTTGTTATTAGCTCAGGAGCTAAGCTACAGCAGCTCTCTTGATAAGCCAACCCTGGCCAACAACCTGCTGTCCAGGGCTCCTGCGCTTGCAGCAAGGCACCAGAGTGACTAAACATTAGGACATTATCATCAGCAGCAGCAGCAGAGAGGGTACCTGGGAGGAGGCGGAACCGGCCTCTGCACACTGAAGCACAGCCCGTGTGCCTGACCAGGCCCGTGGTATGGGTCTTGGCCAAGAATCACGACCTTCACCTGGAAACAATGACTTAATCAATTTCCACAACGGCAAAGAGTTACAAAAAAAATCTAACAGACGCTGAGCAAAAATCTAACACACCAGAGCAGTTAGTTAACAGACGCGTTAACTAAAAAGACATCAAAGCACTTTTAGTACTCACTTCATGAATGGTGCACATCTGCGTCCATGAAAACACTTGATTTGGGGGCGGGTAGATCGTGTACCGTCTCCTCTCCTCCGCCACAAAAGACATCAGCTGCGCGCAAACACACATTCTAAATCCCTCTAATACCCACGAGCAGCAATCTCAAATGTCAAATTAACTAAGCAGCAGCACATTCGTTAAAAATGAAATACATTAATGAATTTCACCATAAACACGGAAACATCTCGTTTACAACACAGGACCATGTAAACTTCCCATTTTAAAATAAGTATATCATGGAACGTAAAGAAGTAAAATATACCTTTATGTAATATGGCTTCCCAAACTCTGCAATTAGTGCATTACGCCAGCTATCTCCAAATCCTTCGGGTACATTTCGGGCACATAGTCTCTCCAACGCCGCACGTTTGTTTTTCTCTATCCGGTCCAGCTGTTCCGAACTGAGCGGCGAAGGTACTGCATCATCGCTGGTCGACTTCAATTTTTTCAGCGACGACACCTTGGTGTATTTAGTGATGCCACGTTTTAACTTCAATCGCATAGCCACCGATGTACCGTATATCCTACTTTGACTAAATCTCATTAAACACATATTTACAAACATGTCGCACAACACGGTGAATGTCTTATGACACGCTACACGTGCATTTATAACACTTTACACTTCGTGATCGGCGTGCGACATAAAATACTACTCCACATGTTTACATCCGGGTTGGACCACGTGGCCGTTTCGCGGCATCCACAATGTTAAGAACGCCCAAGCAGCTTTCTATTGGATGGCGCCGTAGCCCCGCCTCCTTTAATGGCGCGCTTGCACGTTTGTAAAGGAATGAAGAATGCCTGAAATATCTTTACCAGGGATCGTCGATCTGTCCGCACACGGAAAAAACGTGTCTGTGGCAAAATATTTTGATTGAGGAAAGTAATATGTAGACTACGTTTTTAAGTGCTACGTCCGTGGTAAAAATTGCATTTTGACAAAAATGTCCGTCAGAATTAACGGTAGTATTGAAACGTGATCTTTACTAATAACAGTATACAGTTATATGGCTATTTTACAATGTACTAGTCGTTCCCAATCTTAATCTGAATTATAACATTATAATTGTAAATTGCCAAAGAAAGAGAAACTCACGTTATCCTTTGATTGAATGTCCCCATCTGTTTCGTTGCTCCCATCTACAGACCTCTTTTTAGAAAGCGGAGAAAAGAAAGAGTGGAGAGTTTTCTGCCCAATCATGCCGAATGTGTCAGTCGGTGTTTTGTTGTATTAATCTAGGTATCCCTTCAGCATCCGCTATTCTGAGCCGCAGGCAGCACTCGATCCGTCAGTATTTTACAAAGTATCGCTGCGAAAAATCGACTTCCTGCCAAGATAAACTTAACGCGAGAGTTCTTCAGATGAGGAAGTACTCAGATAATTACGTGGATGGATGTTGATCAGATATATTGTATAATTAAGTTTGTACAACTATGAAACGTAAGTGTTCCAGCAAGTAATATAGGCCTAATTGTTTAATTTCCCAGTCTTACGATTTTGCGTGTGTGACAGTTGGTAAAAAACTGAAGAAACTGAATATAATTTCAGCACCACAGTGTTTTGATATTGGGTGGAGAAACGTAGAGACACTAACGTGTGCAATTCCCTTATTGACATCATACATCAATAGCACTATTCAGATCCGCTCATCCGTATTACCCGGAGTTTTGCTTCGTTCTTGTACCCCGGCACCCATATTGATTTTTTGGGTATTGGAAGCTGTATTTAGGGTACAGAAGGACAGCCAAGAAATACCCACCCAGGTCTGGTTTAGGCTCCTTGCCCACTTTGCTTGCTTGATTTATTTCTCATGAGTTTTGGTATTACCATCGTTGGCATAGGAGTGGTATGGCTCATGGCATAACTCAAAATGGAAACCGTATAAATGTGCTAAACATAATTAAAAAATGGCTTATTATTTGCTTTCAGGGCAAAAGACCTGTTTACTTGAGACCTCTGTGACTACATTCTTGTCAGAGGGAGAGAGCAGGACTGGATTCACACATGAATTAAGGGACAGGTACACAGCTCTCCCTTGGGTGTTATTGAGGCATAGCTAGAGAAGGATGACTCATCACCTGGGGTTGACTTATCAGCACCATGCTTTCATCAGACCACTTTCTTGTAGTTTCTCTGAGAGTGAAGCAACAACACACTTATGGATATTGATTACCCATAATCCTCTGGGGCATTGATTAAAAAAAAAACTCTCTATATGCCAACCCAGGGTCCATGCAGGAGGTGGGAATAATGACAGCAAGATTCTAAATTGATTCACATTAATACCTAATTCAAAATGTAAAAATGCTCACTGATTTGTACAAGTATGACATACATACACAGGTAATAGTGGGGCTTTGGGTCAGAGTGTAGGGACTGCTGTTTTTCAAGGCATGCCTGGAACAGGGTTTTTGGGTTAAGGCCTAACATTAATATGATTCCTATGCCAGCCAAGAAATTAAAACTAATGACCTTCTGGATATGGACACATATTCCTAACCTGCACCATCAACAGGGATTTTGCTTTAGTCATTTTGCAAACTCGAGTTAATTAACCTAAAAAATAATAATAATAATAAACAAATAATATATTTGCCAAGGACCCAAGCATCCTGGTAGGGATTGGTGCCCACTTTTCATGCACAAACACATAAAACAAACATGCTTAGCGCAGCAATGTATGTAAATGAGTTTCTGCGATGACAGGCTGTTCTCAAATCTGTCACTGGGTGGCGCTCAGGAGCAGCTGACAATCGGGGAAGTCCTTAGGGCCGCCTGTCTTCATCAGCTCCCTTCATCACAGGGGATTCCAAGCTGCCTGCTATAAAAAGCAGAGCTACAGTTTCTAATACTGTTAGTCACAGTTAATTAATTCACTAATTAGTTTGTTAATTAGTGTTAGTTTTTCTTCATGGACACTGGAGACTTAAAAAATCTATTTTTACAGACTGGCAGATACATATTATTGTTTTCATAACAATTTATCCACCCGTATCTAACCACAGCAAGCTGTTCCTAAACCCAGCTTGGGGAACCAGAGTCATTTTTAACAACCACACAACCAAGGTCAGTGGAATTTGCTTTCGGCACAGCCTGGTAGGTAAGATCAAATCAACATTGCCCATAACATGAAACAGAGAGAGCAACATCACATTAGACAAATTCCATGGCAAAAAACCTATGACTGTGGCACAACAGACAATGTTCAGAACCTATATTCAGCTCCATCTCAGTTTTCATCCTGGTGCTTAGGCAGGATGAATCTAACCCCTCCTCAGCCGTTAATGCTCCTAAAGCTTAAATATTCATATGGAAAAATACAGTAAAATGATACATTGATCATCACCTGTTTCTGATGTAGATGGAAGAGGTTTCCCAATGACTGCTGCATTGTGGCCGGCATTGACAGGGCAGATGAACGCGAGTGTAAGAAGTTGATGAAGGACTTTGGCTCAGTGCAGTACCAACCTGCAGCTACACATCAGGAAAGGATGGTAGACTTCTATTGTTCTCTGTCTCCAGTCACCCATCCATTTTCTGTACCCGCTTGTGCTATTCAGGGGTACGAGGCAGGGAAATACAGTAATTAGGGTGGGATGCCAGCCCAGTCACTGTGGTGGTGCAAACGCACAGCTAACTAGACTGTGCTAATAACACAGATTCACTCTGCAGGAACAGTCAGAGGAGGTTTTAT
Source organism: Cryptomyrus ogoouensis (assembly GCA_025773925.1). Taxonomy (NCBI): domain Eukaryota; kingdom Metazoa; phylum Chordata; class Actinopteri; order Osteoglossiformes; family Mormyridae; genus Cryptomyrus; species Cryptomyrus ogoouensis. The sequence continues at coordinate 23,935,168 of JAOYFF010000116.1, forward strand.
TCCCTAACGAGGTTTGGGTCCTGTAATGTCTACCAGTAGAGATGGGGTCTGAACTCTGATGGCTTGTGGTGTTTTATTAGAGCCCAACCATGACTTCCACACGCAAACGTTTGGGCGCCATGCCCTCACCGTACTTTGCGGTGTCTTAGAACCGATGACATCCATCCTCTGAGTTGGTCGAATGCAGGGTTGTTTTTTCTGTACATTGCCAGAGAAATTTATCCATGTTTTGCTGCTCAGTGGTATCCAATGCGTTTGTCCTTGACATTGTGCTCTGATGGGTAGCATCAACTCTGAGCACGTCTGTTGCCTGAGTAAGTTCATTAAAAAAGACTACCAATCCAATTATGTTCCCTGTCATCAGGAGCCCTGGAATCATTCACCCCCCCCCCCCCCCCAGGGGCCACAGGCTATCAGTCTCCTTAACGTTTCCTACACCTGGTGATTTGATCCCAAATCGAGTCCAAATCCACTTCAGTTTTGTCCTGTTTAATGTTTTAATGTTTGTGTAGTTGTGTATATGTTTTGTATTGTATTGCAATGTATTTATTAATTGTGGATTGTATTCATTGTATTCCTGTTGTGTCGTCGTTGAAACTATTGTATCCACCCAGAACTGCTGCAGAAAAGCCTCCAGCGACCAATTAAATACACCAATACTTACCTACCAACTCACCTTTCGACCTTAACTCAATCACCAGTAAATACCGGTCATCTTAAAGAAGCTGTTCGGAATCATACGGAGAGGATCCTGAAATGTTTACATTTTATGGATCATATAAATGATTTATTTTCGTTTTAGGAAATCGAATCTGAATTAGAATATACCAGGAAAACGACGCACCTTAGATGTTATTAGTTTGGAATGTCAGTTTATATGTGATTCCATTTTAACGCATGTTAAGATGAAGGCTGTCAGAGTCGTTAGATCCGAAACATGTTTTTTACGTGTTTATGGATTATGTCATATCTGTCCTTTCGGATCAGTGATTCGGTGCAGCAGCCGCAAGGCGCATTCCCGAACGCACGGGACATCCGCGCAGCATCACCCCGGCGCTGCCGTGCGCTGTCCGTCTGCCTCTTATCGCGCTCACCCGCCCTCTGCGTCTCATCCCGCACAATGAAACGTAACTTATTGTGTGGAGTAGAAACTCATGTGTTCGTGATGTCGTCGAATCCGTAGTTTTTCACCATACAAAAGAAACGGGGAGCGGCAGACTGCCGATAACGGATGATGGATTTGCCATCATGGTAGAATCGGAGGGTTAGGTTTAACAAAGCGGACCTGCGCGTCCACTGTAGGGGGACAGCGGCGACACCGGCGTGGACAGTCCGCGCCTCCGACTCCTGTTTTGTGAGCATCGCCGTGCACGGCGCTCCTTTCCCCGGCTATGGCGCTCGTCACCCTGCAGCGATCGCCGACTCCAAGCGGCACCGCCAACGCGGGGGAGGTGAGTGAATGGGGGAGACTTGCCGTATGGGGAGTGCCGAGGAGGCGTGCGTCCAGCTAGGCCCCTCATTCCGCAGAAATTAAAGGATAAATGCACCATTGTCGATATGCTTGCTCAAAACACATTAGCGTGTTTTTTTTCTTGAATTAAAACAGTGGCACTGTCAAAACCTCAACGAAGGCGTGTCGCTTTATAAATAATACCGACGGTCATCTCCTGTTAGCTAGGCAAGGATCGGTAGCAAGTCGAACGGGATTAGTTTAACCAATGCACAGTAATCGAGCTGGTTTGATTTATACTAATTGCTAATATTTATAAAATGGACGCCTGGGAGCATGCAGGACGAACTGTATTACGTTGGCGGGCGGTGTTTCTATGCTAAGTGTCTGTGCGTTATTTAGATCCCCAGTAGGTTTATTAAAATATTATTTATTAGTTGTTTTTCCTAACCAGTGTACCGCAGATGACCGCTGCACTGGTTAGTGCACCAGGTCTGCGTTGTGCATGAATGACATTTCGCAGCCAATGTCGTTTTAATCAGTTGGGGAGCTTGTCGTTCCAGCGGGCAAAATGCTCTGCCGACATTCACTTCAAATGACCCGTGAAACCGGAGCGAGTGGCTAGAAGATGCCAAATAAACAGTCGGTATGATTAGCTGATTATTAATTAAAACCCAATTATCTCGTTTTTGTTATTGCATTTCTACTGTAAGGTAACTGTAAAATCTGTTACTGTCAGGAGGGCACTTGCCTCATTAAATGGACAGCTTATATTGTTTATGGGGACTTTTATCATATACATATACGTATGTATCAGTAGTATATGTGAAAGTTTAAACGTGCAACATGAGACAATGAGCAGCATTCATTCATATATGTAAATGAAATATAATTGGCTTCAGGTTAGTGGGGTTGATCATTTCAGTTTGCTCCTCAGTTAATCACGTTTTGATTGTCACTGTGGGTGTGATTCCACCATGGACTGATCCCAGCGGAGGCATGATACGTGATGAAAAAAAAAATCACAGTTCTTTACCTCAACAAATACAGTAAAGGATCGAAGAGCTGCTTTGGTGATGATGCCATACATGTTTTAGGACAGGTTCATATTTATCAGCGTGTGATCTGAATCTCAGGAGAGAAACGAAAGCCGAAACGCTATTTGTAGTCTCCTCAACGATACGCCGCCAAAAAGTCTCTACCCGGATATTATTATGGGTGTTGGTAATGCAAATTTTAATGATCGGGAAAGCGAGATGTTGACCTTTGAGCTTTAGCTGCATTTAGTTGCATTAGCTGCATTAGCTGCATTTAGGGTTAAAGGCTCGCTAAGGATCGATTCCTGCGCTGCCATGCAGTGGAAGCGTTTTTCCAGCAGGTGGCGACCTACTCATACATGCTGACGTATAAGTGTGCGAAGTACAGCGATGCCTTCGGTTCGCGAACACAATCCGTTCCAGGAAAGTGGTCGTGAACCAGTCTGTACGCGTACCAAGGCAATTTTTCCCATAAGAAAGCATTGAAATTCGATGAATTCGTTCACAAGCCTACCAAATAATATTTTTTATCAATTCATTTTCTGGTTTTTATAGTAAAAACTTGAAAGAAAAACACAATGTAGTGTGGCGACGGGCGGACCGAGTCATCGCGGGAGCAGAGAGAGACATGGAGACTTGCTTGCCGGAGAAATCACGCTCCTTATTAACAGTCCTTAACCCTTGTGTTGTTCTTGTTCTTAATGTTAATGGTTGCGTTGTATAAATCTCCCACCGTGTGTGCATCTTGCAGGTCGGCGATCTGACAACCTTGTGTTTCCCGTCTGTGTATTTCGGTGTCTGTTGTGGTCCTTCTATCTACATTTGCACGCGGGCCATGCTACACTAGTATAAAAAAGGAATCTGGTCAAGGAATCTGTTCGTCAACCAAATTTTGTACGCGAACCAATGGTTTTTTTCACGGAATTTTTGGTCGTGAACCAAATTGTTTATAGACCACAGTGTTCGTGAGCCGCAGGCATCACTGTAACAGAAAAAATAAATCTGCTACAGCTAAATGTTTGTTTGAAACGCTACAAAAGGACAGAAGCTGCGTGGGGTAGTTCTTAGGGAGTGACTTAACTTTTCGATTTGTGGATGTGAAGATGGGGGGGGGGGGGCATCTTAAAAATGTAACGTGAATTGGCATTGTATTTGGAATTTATTGGAAATTGAAAATCACGTGGGTGGCATGGTGGCTGTGGACTGGAATCCCATCCAGGTTGTATGGCCCAGCCTTGTGCCTATGCTGCCTGGGTTAAGCTCCAGGGCCTTATGTGTCTTTAACAAGGATAAATGCTTAGAAGGTGGATGAGCGGATAGATGGATTGATGAAAACACGATTGGCTAATAAACTTTAATTAGAGGTGCACCGATCCGATATTAGGGATCAATATCGGCACCCATCCATACCTAATTAGACGGATCGGGTCGGTAATATGTGATCGATCCACGTCCGATACTTACTTAGTTTTCGGCACTCTGTAAAAAGATTGATCGTATTTCATGTTAAATCGATTTGTACAGTCAATCGCATGACAGCTCTTTCCCATTTTAGCTGTGTTTTAGTGGCATTCAAGCTGAAAGTTAACGCTGCCACTCTGTTTTTGCTGCTCAGTGGGTGTGAGCGCAGTGACTTCCGCCTGCTGTGACGTCACGTGCATAATCTTTGCAGCAGGAGCATAAGGACATCAGATAAAAGGGTGATGACCTGGGAGTGTTTTATACTTTCAACAGCGACTAGTAGTACAACGATTTGCAATATTTGTAAAAACAAATTTTTTAGAGGTGGAAGTAGCGTTTAGTGGAAAATCACAGTAAACAAAACGAAAAAAGAAATGGATGCTTTGGGAGTCGCTAGCTTGTGATACTACTGCTTGTGATACACTAGGGGCTGCAATCGCAGCGAAGTGTAAGTGTTGTTGTTGCCAGTGGGACATTTTAAGCATTTCGCCACTTGCGTATACTCTCTTGGAAGATATTCAAATCGAACTGCAAAATTCCTCAAAAACGCTTAAAACAAGATGTACAAATGAGGTGGAACAGTATGTTTTGTATGTTTCTAGTAGCCTAATTAAAACTTTCTTAGCGTACAGTTTTTCACATGTATTTAGTGGTTTTAAAAAAAGAGCTCTAGTATGAGATCGGTACTCATCGGCCGATGCTGTTCGGATATCTGGATCGTAGTGGTTCTGCAAAAGTGGGATCGGTGCACCTCTAATGATAATATTAAAGGGAAAAAAGCTTGCTTATCGCAATCTATCGGTATCGGCAGTTGTGTATCGGAGTCGGATTGGAACTGAAAAATGTGGATCAGCCCATCCCTAGTTTTTAGTGATGCAGCGATTGCAATTTTCTTCCGATTCCCTATTTTTTGCAAGTGTGATCTGCCAGTACTGATTTTTGCCTTTTTCTTTCTAAGATAGAAAAAAAATAAATTGTGAAACTTTACAATTTTCCCCAAGCTACATTAAGTTACAGGATCTTCTCTCACTTAAGTCTCAAAATAAGTGCTGACTGGAAGGAGGTACAAATAATTAACAGAAAATGAGCTGCTGTACACCCAACTTTATCTGACATATTTTACTTTACCAAACAAGAGCAGGTGCCACAGCTTTAAATAACAAAACAAATGTCAGTTACTTATTTTCCAGTGTGTTTATATTCACCAGGTAACATGACATTGACCATTTTCTCTTCATTTTAAGGCGAGTAAAAAAAAAAACGTCCATAGGTTAGAAACCTCCAAAGAAAACTGAAGTGTACTATTCTCTTCCAAATAATAGGCACAGGGTAATATTAATACCAACATCGCATGTTATGCAAATACAATTCTAGCTAGTAAGCTAGTTTAACATCAGGCTTTTTCATACCTTCATACTGTACGGACCTTATAGCGCAGGGGGTCCAAGTTACACTGAAACGTTTTTCTTGTGTTTTTACATGTATTGCAGCTTTGTCGTCTTCACTCACAGTTAACGTGTGGCTGTGAGTGTGCATGCGACTGTGAGGCTAAAATGGACTGGTTTGGTATCAGAAATACATGAACCTCCGGTCCCTGGCCGGCCAGTCAGTGCATCTCTACTAGTTTTAATATTTTCCTTGTGTTTGGAAAGGGGTTCGAGGTCCCTATTTTGGATCTGCTGTTGCTGCTGGTGAATTCTGGGGAATGTGGCACCCGCCGCGTCCGGTTTTTATGTGGAGCAGGTGTTTATGGGAAACAGCTGAAGGCACGGCCACCCCTCCCCCACGCCATATAAAAAGTGCTGCTATTACTGCAGAGCTGTGGCCAGCAGTTGAGTTTTAATGATGTGTTTCTTTTGATTTCCACCTTATTTCATCAAGGCCCGGCTGGCTTTAACATCGACGCCTCGTTGTGCACGTAAGTGTGCACGCTGATTGGTTGCGGCGAGGCAGGAGAACCAGAGATTCTCGCACGTGTGGAGTGTGCATGCTCATTCTGCTGGTGAAGGCCTGTCGTTAACCTTAGCTGGATACTAGCCGCTTATGTTACAATGTATCGTAATGTTGCTTGGCAACAAAAATAACCCTCCAAGGGATCGATAAAGTTCTGTCTTGTCCGGGGGCAGGGGGGGCAACTCAGCTACTCCTTAGTCGTCTCGGAGCGGATGCTCTGGCCTCGCACGCCGTTTCCGCCCAGATCGGTCGACAGCCGAGGACAGGAAGCATTAAACTCACGGTCAGCATTCCTTACTGATCCCTGCACACGTATTTACACTCTTCTCTGCCTGGAACGTGAAGTTTCGGTCCTCTCCCAGGCACCTATTATGTGCCTTTCTGGAAGCATGTGTTGACTTTCTCGGTCGGAGCTCGCTGAACGGACACGTTGCGGTGTGATGTAACGCACGCAGCGCTGTAAACACAGCCGGCCCGGGGCCATAACGCGCCTCAGCACCAAGGCGGTGCATTCCTGTAAGCTGATGAAATTGTTTACGGGTTAATTAGGCCTGTGGATGTCAGTGACAGCCGGGGTGTGATGTCAGCACTGGCTGCCTCGTGGCAGTGAGGCGAAGTTGACATGGGGGGGGCTTGGTGCTCTGCAGCCTGATGTCCTTAAATCGCCCCCCCTCCCTTTCCCTTCTTCTCATTGCAGGTTTCGGGGAGTGATGATGAGCGGAGGCTGAGTAGGAGGTAAGCCCCCAGGAACCGCCCCCCCCACCTACACATCCCCTTCCTTGTACCAGCTGACCTTTGAAAACATTATGTACTGATGAAGCAATTTGATTGGTTGATTAGCTGAACTAATGATGATGTCATCTGGAACACACTACTTGTGAACACTGTTCAGGATGTTCATATAACTGACTAGTTCCTAGAGTGATAGCTGTATCCGCTATTCATTCTTTGTTTTTTTTTTTGGCCCAGTGACCTTTTTTGTCCTCCCCCAACACCCGAGAATGAACATTAAGCAGCCATGGCCTGTATAATGTTCGCCTCCTTCCTCTCTCGGCCGAACAATCCTGCCTTTCTCCGTCCCTTTTCCCACCTTTCACATCGGGCTCCTCCTCTGCCATCGTCTTCCTTTGTGCCATTGGGGTGGGGGGGCAGAGTTGCTGACTTTTCGGATTTTTTGACGGAAAACAGGAAGCTAACTTAGTCCTCGGGCCTCAGGTTACACGCCCGCCCCCCCGCTCCCAGCTTGTGTGCCCTTAGTCCTGCAGCCAGAATCCAATGGGGACAGATGTCCCCTCAGAAAGGCGTTTGGCTTCAGCCAGGTTATCAGGTTGCTTCAGGTTGCATCATCCAGCCTGTAAGCCATCGTCCCTTAACTTCTCTGATCATCACGCCAGTAGCGGTTTCCTCGACAGACCGAGTTTTGCTGGCTCCACGTCAAGCCCAGTTGGAATCCAAACTGTGGGCTGGGACGGTGTTGGCTTGGCGCGGTGCGGCTGGCTGATGCCGACTGCAGGAACGCGCCGCGGAATTCCTCGGATGTTCGGAAACCGTAACTGTTAATCCCGCGAGGCCACCAGGGAGGGCGTAAGGAGCGCGGCCGTCGGAAAGGGCGGCTTCGTCACTGCCCCCTGTAGGATGCGTTATAAAATGCAACGCGGTCACAAGCACGTTATGGGTTGTGTGGACGGCCCAGCTGAGGCTTAACTCATGCGGTGGAAGTTTCTGAAAGACACGTGGAATCATTTGCATTTGTTGTTTCAGTATGCTGGGTGGGGGGGTCCTGGCAGTTCAGTACCAAGCCTCCTTTGCTTCTACGCGCTAGTCTCCATCTGGATCTTTCACCGCCGGCTTCGTTGTGCTCAGGGCAGTCCTCGCCCCCACCCTGCCGTCCTCCCACACCTGCTCGCCCGTGGCGAGCCTGAATGCGTGCACGCTTCTCCGAGGGCGTGCCTGAGCACGTCTGGGCCCCACCCATGCTCCGATGGCTCGGGGGGTACACTGATTCCATTCAGGGCAGTGTCACCTGACTCGCCCCCCTCTGTCAGAGGGCGCTGTCTTGCCCGGCTCTCAGAAATCTGCACCTCTCTCAGACTCTGCCGGCAAATATGACGCGTTTTTTCATGCTCTCGTTCCGTGTTGAAAGCAATATGTCTGGGCAGGTTATAACGCAAATCCACACCAGAAGGTTCTGGGTTTGTATAAATGGGGAGGCCATTCGTTTCAAAGCACGAGCAGCTACTTTGAGCATTATGACGTGATCCAGGGGATGAGGTGTCAGGTGACTTGTGTCCATGAGCAGGTGAAGGGGTTAGGGACTAGATGGGAGAGCGCTTTCCTCCCACGCTGCGATCCTGCCGCACGTGATGTCGTCATGGCGATGCGGGAGGCGCGCCAATGGCAACAGTTGCGGCAGGGCCGCATGCCGGTATCTCGCTCCCCAGCGGTCGATTCCGTCGCTGCGGAATGAAGGCTGGAATGCTGCTGATAGGAATCCCATGTGAAATGCTGATGTTTCATGTAGCATTTGAATAGCTAGTAGTGTGAGTTTCTGTAACCTTGTGTGGACATTTTTGGGTAAAAAATGGCCCTTTGTATATATCCTTGTGCAGTGATACAGCACTTCTTTTTAGGTGTGCGTTTTGATCCTTGCGAGGGTGGAGTTGGGACTCGTGTGGCTTTAATGTGAGTCAATATAAAGGCCCCCCCCTTGATTTGCAAACAAGTGCCCCCGCCAGCCTGCCTGTGTGTATCTGTCTGTTTCCATACCAGCAAATCCACGCAGATTAGAAGGAAATCCCAGCCTATATGAGGTTTTGTTTGCAGGCAGACACTCCAAAGGGAGTCAGACCTCGCTCTTCTGAGAGAATTCACCAGGCCACGTGAACCTCTTTCCCTTATTTGTACTGAAAGTTTCGTAGTAAGTGTGATATATGGTCATTTCCAGGAAAAATATTTGGTTTCTTGTAAAGTCGTGATACTTCAGGTTCATGGCAACCAAGAAAACAGCCCCTCTGTTTCGGCAGAAGTGATCAAGCTGCACAGATTTGTTTTAGCTTTTGATCTGCATGCCCTTACGTGAAAGGTTCAATTTCTGCTGCATGTTTGTTCATTTGTTTGGCTTTGGAACTGACTGAATTTCATAAGGAATTAGTGTCATTCAAACAAATATTTGGGGCGGTAAAGTCTACAGGCGATGACGAAAGCACATCGCGTTCACGCACGATTCTCTCTCGGCGGATGTTTCCATAATCCCTGTGAGTACAAGACTGTCGCTGTGAAAAGTGAGACTACCCCTTGAGAGGGCCCCGTTGCAGAACAATAAGGCAACGGGTGCAAGGAACCCCCCTCGGGCACCCCCATGTCTGAGTTTCAGCGACGCCCAGGTGAAGGCTGATTGGCTGCTCACACGCGTTGAGGCGTGCTGGCACGCTCTCCCTGGAGTGCCGCGGGCTGTTCCTCGCTCACTCTGAGTGGCGTTAAAGAGCAGGACGGTTGGCCGGTGGCAGCATAGCGGGCGAGATGCGGGAGTGGCATCTCTCCTCGGGACGGGACGTCTCGCTTTCCGCCGTCCTTGGCTGCTGCTGCGACAACTGCGGCGCCCGGCTCCGCTGAGGAGCATGTGACAGGAGCAGGCGGCGGAGACCTCGCAGGGGAGCTGCGTGACAGGAAGCTGGAGAGGGTCACCATTTGTGTGGGGGGGTGTCTGTCGAATGAGGAACAGTGTTGCCATTGGCTCAAGGTGGCTGCGGTGGGTAACCACAAGAGGAAGATCAGCTGGGGAGGGGGTGGGGGAAGACGGACAGGACGCACCACTGGAGGGGGGACAGGCAAAATCGTTGCCCCAGGAAGGTGACCAGCTAGAGTGTCTGTCAGTTCCTGGGTGCCCCCGAGGTGACACTGGAGATACTGGGCTTTCCTTATTACATCTCTGGCGTGGAGGCCCCTACAGCAGGCGGCGCACCCCCCAGGTAAAACGCAACTTTTATTAGTGGAGTAGTGAAAGAGGACCACTGGGGGGGGACAGCTGCGGGCGACCCTGAAGCACGCTGGAGGCTGGCCTCAGGGACTGGCGACGGGGACGAGCCGCGGGGAGGCGGGTCGGAGGAGGAGGACGAGCGGCCCAGCATGCATCTGGAGCTGGATGCCCCCCCAGGGGCTGCTATGAGGGGGCTGCCCCACTTTGTGGAGAACGCTATGCTGACTCAGAGCCAGATATGTCAAATGTAAGAGCCGGGATGGGGATTGTGTGTGTGTGTGTGTGTGTGTGTGTGTGTGTATGCGCGAGCGGGTTTACCTATCCTTATGGGGACATAATGTCCCCATAACGTGATAAATATCCGTTTTTTTCCCTTATG
>JAOYFF010000116.1:23949401-23967970 GCA_025773925.1 Cryptomyrus ogoouensis
CCCCCCCCCCCCCCCCCCCGTCTGCCATAGCTCACCCTGCTGGTTATAACCCAGTCCGCTTGCTGTGGTTTGTTCTAGCAAAAGCTGCTCCATTGGGTTGGTCCTGCCACTGTGGAGCGACACAAAGATCCACCTGGATGGGGACGGGTGAGTCATCCAACACCGCGGATAAATAAAACCGCCGGATCGAGTAACTGCATCCTGCGGAGGACCAACCAAAGGGCCGTCCAATGAGCACACACGCCCGTTAGCTGCTAGCCTCCAGGTTCCCCTTATTGGCTCCCCAAGATCGATCTGCCTGCTGATGAAATGCCTGTACTGGAGAAAATAAACTTAAAAATGACAGTTTAAAAAAATATTCCCTGGGCTAACATGTGCTAGCCTTTACTCACCAAACCATCTCTCAACTAAAAAAAGCTGCTTTTTATCGTATTAGTGGGGTATCTGTTAGTCCCCAATCTTTGTTTATCTAAGAGTTAACTTCATTACTAGAATTGGACAGTAGCCTAGAAGAGGCCAGGATATGGCTGTACAAGTAAGTAACCATGCAAAGTGAGTTTCATTATAGGAGGCCAGACTGGCGGAGCCCCCCCCTCGCCGTGCGTCCCTACGTCAGACACCTGACATGGCGTCATCTCTCCCATCTGTCCACAGCGGCTTCAGCGTGACCACAGCGGGCAGGACGCATATCTTCAAGCCGGTGTCGGTGCAGGCCATGTGGTGAGTGGGCCAGGTGTCCAATCAGCGAGGAGCTGAGGGGGGATTACGGAACGTGCTGGAAACAGTGAAGTGGTTTGGAGGAGGCTGGTAAAATAGTTTCTAGAACAGTTCACCAAGGTTTCTGGTTCAAGTGCCCAGAATGCTTGCAAAACCCCGTTATTGGGGTGGGGGGTATTTCTTTAACGATGCGGGTCTGGCAGCAGGACACCGTGTCGTGACTCTCCCCACTGATGCGTCCGACCGTTGGTTGCCCACGGCAGGTCGGCCCTGCAGATCCTCCACAAGGTGTGCGAGGTGTCACGCCGGCACAACTACTTCCCTGGGGGCATAGCGCTCTCCTGGACAGGCTACTACGAGAGCTGCCTGGCCTCCGAGCAGAACTGCATTAACGAGTGGAACTCCATGAAGGACCTGGAGACCACGCGCCCTGACTCTCCGGCCCTCTATGCCGACAGGTGAGGCCACCTGTGCGTAAAACACTGGGGGGTTATCAGGGTTTGCATTAGCTGAAGGGAACATGCTGGCAAGTCATGTTTTTAGAAAGTTTAGCAGAGTCTTTAAATACAGTTTTTAGTATAATTATCCTTGAAGTCTTGTATGTTAACCGGCAGTGGTTTTTAAGTCCTGGAAAGTTTCTCTAGTCTACCACCAGGGGGCGCCTTCCAGTGTTTCTGGGTGATGGAGGATGGCAGGTGCAGCCAGCAGGGTTTTCGTGACATGGTGCTCTGTCCCACTGCAGGCCCACTGAGCGGGAGCGGACGGAGTGTCTCGTCAGAGCCAAGCTCCGGAGCATCATGATGTCCCAGGATCTGGAAAACGTTACCTCCAAAGAAGTAAGGAATGGTGACTTGTAGGAGAAGCCGGGATTGGCTCAGGGGGTCTGGGGAAGGCTGTAGAATCAGAGACCCTTATACTCTATCCCCCATCTGCCTGTCCGGTCCAGATCCGTACCGACCTGGAGCAGCAAATGAACTGCAACCTGAAGGAGTACAAGGAGTTCATTGATAACGAGATGCTGGTCATCCTGGGCCAGATGGACAAGGCCACGCCTATCTTCGACCACCTCTATCTGGTACGGCACTTGAGGCCGTCGCCGTGCCGAGTAGAAAAAAGCGTGTCGGGGAAAAGGAAGCAAACCGCAGTAAAATGAGCAGAGTTGCTGCCCGGGATGAATTCCTGACGTTAAATGCTCGTTTCTATGGGAGCCACGGAGCAAACGGAATTCTGTTTGGAGGGCGGGTGTAGAAAAAGGCAGGGAGGGGTGGTTCATCTTCCAGGGAACATTCTGGAATTTCTTACTTTAATGGTGCTGTATATTTTGAGAAAATTTTAGAACATTGCCCAAGTAAGGATGGATCAAGAGAACACCTGGGTGACATGCTGATCTTAAAGGTGTCGTGTGACGTACACCGTGTGCCGTCTCCGCTCTCATATAATGCCTCTGCTCCCCCTGGCTGTTTCAGGGCTCAGAGTGGAACGCCTCGAACCTGGAGGAGCTCCAAAACTCGGGGTGAGTCTGGCTCTCCCACGAGTGTATCGCCTTGAGACTTTTAAGGTGGCAGCCTCACCAACGTGTCAGCGTCTTCCCTGATACGCGACACTGAAGTCCAACGAGAGCAGTGTACAATTCCCACAATATACCATTTACGAAACCCTGCGCTATACAGTACAATAAATCAGTAGTTAAACACTGTATTTGAATAGGGTGGTCTGGGCTTTGACCAGTAAAGACAGGAATAATGAAATAGGTTTCATGGTTTTTTCCAGAGTTGGCTACATCCTCAACGTCACACGGGAGATCGATAACTTCTTTCCCGGGACCTTCGCCTACTACAACATCCGGGTTTATGATGAGGAGGCAGCCGACCTGCTGGCCCACTGGAACGACACATACAACTTCATCGTGAGAGCCAAGTGAGCTGAGGCAGAGCGCCTGGGGTGCTTTGGGGAAACGTTAGGCGAAGGGGAAGCGTCAGGAGGTTTCTGCACGGGGCGTCTGCAGGGAGGTCTGCGTTGCGGGTTGGACCTTCGTAGACGTCGCCGAGCTATAACAGGCTGCTGGATGTCTCCTCAGAAAGAACCACTCAAAGTGCCTGGTCCACTGTAAGATGGGCGTGAGCCGCTCCGCCTCCACGGTGATCGCCTACGCCATGAAGGAGTACGGCTGGTCCTTGGACAAGGCCTACAGCTTCGTCAAGCAGAAGAGGAGCATCGCCTGCCCCAACGCCGGCTTCATGAGGCAGCTGGCCGTGTACGAGGGCATCCTGGATGCCAGGTCTGTCTACCTGTTTCCCGCCGGGTTTTTACCGTGGAGCCAAAATCCTTGAATCCAGGCTTGGACATAGTGACAATGATTAACTCGGTGTTGGTTGTCAGCCTTGCCACTAGATGGGGACATAGAAGAGTGCATGCTTGCATGTTTAATTTTTGTCATAGTTCAAACTGAAATTTAATACTAAACAAACTTTGTCAAGATCTTTGACGGATAGGAAATTCAAGTAATCCTTGTTCCGCCTACAAATTTGTCTACATTATCAAGACGCGGAAGAATTTATGTATTTAAAGTGTTGTGTGTATTGTATAATCTAACCATGACTGTGTTCCGCTAACAGCAAGCAGCGGCACAATAAGCTGTGGGGTTCCGGCCCATATAGTGACGTTCCGGACGGGCCGCAAGGCTCGACCCAGAGCCAGGGCGCTGACGAGCCAGACGATGTGACCGCAGCACCTCCCCCCCGTGACTCCTCGTGGGGGGGTGCTTCCTGCAGGGCTGTTGGGACGGAGGTAGACCCCGCCGACCCCCCTAACTTCAACTACTGCTTCCGGCGCCTCTCCGACTCTGCTCTGGACAGCGAGCCGTCCACCCCGGTCCGAACGCCGGGGGGCCCTACGGTCTACATCGAGGTGGAGGATGTGGAGAGGGATGCCCTGCTGGATGATGCAGGCTTTGGGGGCCGCGGGGGACCCCTGGCTCACCTGCACAGGGAGCCCCTAGAGGAGCTACGTGCCCGGCTGGAATTCAGCACCGTGGAGGAGGAGGACGAGGAGGATGTGGTGCGGGAGGAGACGGAGGCGGCCCAGCTAGAGGGGAGGGCCTCTGACCAGGGCAACGGCAGGCTAGCGTCAAGCTCCGCCTCCCTGGCAGCCCGAAACCGCTTCAACAACGAAAACGCCAACAACAGCAACCGGCTGAGTGCCAAGCGGAGCTGTCCATCCGGCTTTGATGTGAGTGTGGACATTTATATTAGTGTTACTGTTCATAGGGGACTGAAGGTTGAGATGACTCTGGTCTCTATTCCTCTTTTCTCGTCCTTTGGTAACCTGTAAGATTTTTCTAAGATTGTAAGATTTTTTTTGGTAGCCCGAATTCCGTATGTGTGAGACTTTGTGACCAATCAGGACGGCCGTGGTGCCACGTGGTTTATGCGCCTTCAGTCACACTCTGCCTCAACTCCCTCGCATGTCCCTCAACTGTCCCTCTCCGTCTGTCTTCTGTTTAGGACAGTGCTAGCATCGGGAAGCCTTACAAAGTGAAGCCCTCCTACCATCCCAGTCCGGATGGCCACCGCATGCTGCCCAGCCGCGGGTACAGGGCGGCCGCCACTGACCGGAGCCGTCGCCTTAACTCCGCCCGCTTCGGCTGCATCGCCAAGAACACCCTGGTTTCTGCCCCCACTCCATGTCATACTGTACAAGCCCCACCCCCAGCCTTACACTTCAAGGCCTACCGCCAGCAGCCGGGATTGTCAGCGAGCTGTGAAGGGGATTCGCTCTGCCCCCTAGAGGCTGATGCCATGGAGGAGCTGCAGGAGGATGAGCAGATCGACAGAAAGGAGGGAGACGCCGGATGCCGGCCGGCTTCCGCCACGAGCGAATTGACCCTGCTGGAGCTCAGTCTCGGGGCAGACCGGCCTCCAGTGCAAGGGGACTCGGGACAGCACCAGGTGCAGCTTGAGCAGCCCGGTCTGGTCCAAAAACAGGCCAAGAGCATGAATGTGGAGGGTGTAGCCTCCGTCGAGGACATGGAGATGGACACCAGTGGGGTCAGGGAGCCTAATCCCACTGGGACAGAAGCTCACCTACAGAAACTTGGGTTGACGATGCCCTCTGCACTGGCCAAGCAGGGCAGCCTTACCATCTCGCCAAGGGATCTCCCCTCCATAGACCCTCAGCCTAGAGAATAGGGGCTGCTGCCTGGCACTTTGCAGTTCTATCTCAAGCCTGCAGGGGGTGCACTGGTTGAGCTTCTAAAAAACAGCCAAAGGAAGCAATGCAATTTAGTCTGGTTGGTAAATAATCCAGTAACCGGCTCCCCACTGTTTTTCCTGCAGTTCCAGCAGGGTCTGTAGTGCTGCAGTTCTCCTCCAACATGCATGGGGGCTGGGTCTGTAGTGCTGCAGTTCTCCTCCAACATGCATGGGGGCTGGGTCTGTAGTGCTGCAGTTCTATGACATGCATGGGGGCTGGGTCTGTAGTGCTGCAGTTCTCCTCCAACATGCATGGGGGCTGGGTCTGTAGTGCTGCAGTTCTCCTGCGACATGCATGGGGGCAGGGTCTGTAGTGCTGCAGTTCTCCTGCGACATGCATGGGGGCAGGGTCTGTAGTGCTGCAGTTCTGCGACATGCATGGGGGCTGGGTCTGTAGTTATGCAGTTCTTCTCTGACATGCATGGGGGCGGGTCTGTAGTGCTATAATTCCAGATTGACGAGTAATGTAAGATAAGCCAAAAAAGGATAGATCTACAGGCTACTGACAGAACCATGAATGTTTGCCGATAAACCTCATGTGGACCCCCTTGCTGTTCCAGCAGCACAGCCCCAGGCACCCATGCTGTCACTTCCTGTTTAGGTCTTCTCCTTCCTGTCCCCTTCCTGCTGCAGATGCAGTACATTCCTGCTTTCCGAATAGCAAGACAGATGGTGTAACAGTTGTGGATCATTTTTGACAGGCTGTAGATAAAAGATAATTAATGCTTAGTAGCTGATTTATTGTCCATCCTGGTACTTAGTTTAATTATACTGCTAGATGTGGTAATTGTAGACCGTTCAATTGCCAGGTATCGTATACCGTATAATTCTGAGCTAGACAGGAAGGGTAGGTTTAAAGGCCTCTTAGGAACACATGACTAAGTTCTGTGTGTTCTTCATTAGGATGACTGCTTTTTCAGTCACGTTCTGCAAGTGCCAAACTGCCCCGATCAGTTAACAGATGAGTCGTCTGCTTTGAATGACATATGAGCCGTTCGGTAATGTGCCTGAGAGCGTCTTTAAATGGCGAACGAGTGTAATAGCTGATTTTTGGTGAACAGACTAACTGGTGTCCACATCATGTAGACGATTCTTAAAACCTGCACAGGTAGGAGAAAAACAGTCTGGGTCACATGTCTGCTGAATCGCCTTTTACAGCACTAACCTCATCTGGTTGATTTCTGTTAGTCAGAGGCAGAATATCTACCTGTAGCAAGAACTACTGGGCCCCCCTGCTGGGACTTGAAAGTGGGTGTCGCTGGTATATAGCTCGTTATTTTAACCACTCTCCTCCCTGAAGCGTCTCCGCAGCTCATTTCTAGCTCCGCAGGTCGTGAGTCAGAAAGCTGAATGATCCATTCTGAAACTGCAGTCTGTGAATCTTCATCATATTGTTGTGTTTTCTCCCTTCGCTGTTTTTGACGGGCAGTTTCATCCAAGTTTGTTTTCTTCCTGCTTGTTGTTTTTGTCTAAAAAAAGAAAACGCACGCTGCTTGAAAAGTATAATTACTGAGCGATCCGGCATCCGCCTGATCTGCAGGGCATGACCGTTGACGTACGTTCACTTGACTCACGCAGAGGAAGCAGTTTGACAGCAACGATGAGGACCTCCACTGGTTCGTTGAGTCTCCTCATTTTGATCTCGCTGGACTAGCTCTTCCAGGCCGATTGGGCCACTTGAATCCCCTTTCAGAGGTTTACTGACGTTGACATAAACTTTGGTGCGAGTGGCGCGAGAGCCTGTTTTCCTCATCCCTCCATATGTCAGAAGAAGGTGAGAAAAGAGTGATCAGTTCGCCCCCCTAGACCCCCCCCCCCCCCCCACCCATGCACATACTCCGTAAACGTGTAACCAATCACGGGACAGCCGGTAATGCCAAGAGGAGATGATGCAGCAAGGTGGAAAAGCCTCACGCTTAGTGACTCTGGACCCAGACGACGATTAGATTTGACTTTGGGCCAAATGGAGGAGAACTGTTTAACCTTCTAAAGGTGGTCCCCGTGCAAGCAGCCCCGGAGAACTTTGCACCCAAGGTTTCGTTGAGTTTGCTGACAGCTCCTCGCATTTTTGATTGCACGTGCCCTGAAGACACCGTGCCACTGAGCAGATCCAGGGTCAGGTACAGACATTTTTTTTGGGGGGGGGGGGGGTATTTTGATGGCAAGTTGAACGTCTCAGTAGCAGACCCTGCTTAACACTGTGCACACTGCCGCACAAAGACACCCAGCTACGCAGCTACCTGCAGGATCACAGGGTTTGTCCACTACCTTTGTGTGTGCATGTGTGTAATGACTATGTACAAAAGATGAGTATTTAGTTACAGAACATCTACGACTGTATACAACGTATGACATCCTCCTGGCCGAGTGTTCTTTCGTACCCAGTGTGTGAAATTGGCCATTAAAAATTACGGGAATGTTCTTGAAGTTAGTTAATGTTCGTAATTGTAGAGCTGGAAACTATTTTGGTTTGCTGTACGCATTCAGAGTGCAAAAATGTGACCCCCCCCCCACAGCACAAGCAAGAATCACTGGACTCACCAAGGATAAGCTGTTTAAATCATGTTCTAATATGGTCTCACCGTGATGAGGTGCCCCCCTGTAGCTCATAGACGCACATAAACACGGCTACTGTGTGTATGTGGGTGTGTGTGGATAACCTGGGCGGCTCTCACAGAAGCCAGAGCTCGATGGCCAGAGGCTGAAGCGAAGGCCGGTCCCTGCTGAGACCCCCTGAAGCATTTCATAGAGCCTTTGGTTCGAGCAGCAGACCCGTCCGTACCAAACACTGTGCATGGACACGAGGGCGTGCCTTGGCTTAGCTCGTTGGGCCCTCCTAGTCAACACGTCTTTGTTATGCACAGACATAAGTGCCTTTGGTGACGACGCCCTGGGTATGGGCACCCCATTGGTGCTATCACGCTGTTAATGTGCCGTGTAGTTTGGCTGGTGTCCACAAGGGGGCGCTGGCTGCAGCTGCTCACCCACTCCCAATTTGATGACCATCTTTGGTGACATCTGGATGATTAGCAGTAAATTCGGTGGGTGGAAACTGGAGTGTGGTCAAGTCATTCTGGTACCTGTTTACCATTTTATGGGGGAGAACGATTTCTCTCACAAAACGCACCCAAAACACATCGCTGTTCTTATATTCAACTGCTGTTTCCGTTTTTGTTTTTTTTTCCATCCAAACCTGGGATATAGACTTTTGGTAAATAGATGCTCTAAGCATTAGGAAGTCACATGATTACAATATGACCTCATCTTAGCCAACAGCCCTTGACAAAGAGAGGGATCTATCCTTCCTGATACGCATACGGGTCTGCAGCTTGGCCTGTGATTAACATGAAGACTGCAGGCTGTAAAAGCATAAATATCAAAGAGGATGACAATTGTGACACATTTGTTTTATTTTTACTTTTTTAATTTAAGTCAAAGTTTATTTTACTGTGTTAAGGCATAATGCACTTTTTTTTACATTTGTTAAAAACAGCATACTGTATGTGTTCAATATTGGAAATAAACTTTTTCATTTCTGACAAGATGTCTGTGATGTGTTCAAGACACAATTTCCGCTGCAGAGCAAGCCGTGTTCCACGCGCTAATGGCGCGACCTCTTGCTCCATGGACACGGCACTGGAGGAAGTCATAGGACAAAAGCTGATGACTTTCTTTTAAAGTCCTTCAGTGAAACCGATTCCTGACGCCTCACGGTTAAAGTTTAATGTCACATCAGTGAGCTTCTTATCAGCTTGAGGCAAACTCAAAAAACGTCTTCCACCACGCTTGTTTACCGTGACCTATTTCCCATGCTGTCTGTGAAATAGGTCAGGACTGAAAAACAGACGGTGGGTTCGTCATGCCTCGACTCCCCTCACCTCCCCTGCCTTATTGGGGTGTCTGTAGCCCCCTGGTGGTCATGTTCGGTTCTCGTGCCTTGAGCCGTCACCCTTTCGGCTTTGGACCCGGATCAACTCCATACTCTAAGGGGAAGTTAACGTGATATAATCCACGTGCCTGTCATTTTCACGCGTGAAGTACAGCAACTTGCGGGACTATGAGAGCAAAGCACAGTGTGCCTAAATATGTTTTGCTAACTGTTGGAAATATCACTTTACAGGTGTGTAAAATTAGCAGACTGGACTAACTTTAGAGCTGGACACTTTGAAATGTGTAACGGTGGGGGGTTAGTCACTCAACAGCACCCTCAGAAAGTCCCTTGGCGGTTTATCTGATCGCTGGATGAAAATAAGGGCCTGACTGATAGTGTTGTGTAGGTGGAGACACTTTTATTGCATTAAGCAAATGAGGCCTGATGTCACGGCGTGGAAGGCAGAAGGGAGGCGTGACGGTGCCGGCTGGGCTCTCCGGAACAGGACGCGGCTCCGCAAAGGAGGATCCGAGGTCCCGGAGGCGCTGGAGGGTCTGCAGGGAGGTGGCTGCTATCGATACAGGGTGAGTATGTTTGCTTCTGCTGTGGAGAGCAGGATTGCAGACAGGGGGAATGGGGGCAGAAGTGGAGACTTGGAGTGACTTGGAGCCCAGGTACACCAGAGTGTCTGCTGCCCGGGGAGGGGGGGGGCTCTCGGGTGACAATGCAGGGGACCAAGCAGTCTGACATGGAGCAGGATGGCACTGTGGACCAGTGGTTCTGGGGGTGGTGGTGGGCCCCGGTGGGGAATATGCAGTATTTTAGTGGCTTATTAATTTGATTGGGGTGACTGCAGCTTCACGAAAGGACTGACAGCTGAGTGGCCTTCTTGCTAGGCTGCTAGGAGACCCTTCCCAAGTCTCTCACGGCTCTAAGGTCTAAGCTTCTCTGACCCTCTCTTTGATAAGTTTCTGAAGGAATTCAGGACAGAATCATGTCACTTTCATGTCATAAAACGCAACAACGAGAACCAATTTTGGAATTAACTCTACTGACCAATATAGCTAATGAAGGGGTCTTTCACTGCACTCATCCACTCCTCGGTGATGTCAGACGGCCACAGGGAGGCAGCGGCCTGTTTTTTCTCTCCGGGTGTCACACCTTGGGAATGTGCCACCATGTCATGACTGCCAGGGGATCACATGTCTGATAAACAGTGGGCTGCGACGTGGAGGACCTGTGAACATGAGTTCAGAAAGCGTACTGGGTCTCCGTTGGTGGCCGGCCGTGAGCCGTCTCTTTGGCTTCTTATGTAGCCAGGTATCATTTTGCCTGCTTTAGAAAACCAGAGTCTGGTAGTGTGCCAGACAGGTTACCATGACAATTTATCACCATGGTTACCACGCTGAGTAAGGTGTCCACAACAGCAGCCAGATGTACAGCTGTGCCTCAGGTACACTGCTTGGGGTGGAGCCCCCACCCCCCCCCAGCATTTGGCCTAAAATAACATTCTGGATCATACAGGGCCACGGACATAAATGCCAGACGTGCCTTCTGTTTCAGGCCCATCACTCAACTACGCATCTGGACGATTTATCAGGCTAAACTAACAAAAATGGCTGCCTGCCCGAGATATCTGGCACTCTGCTATTTAGAGAAGCCCTACGGCATCCTGCCGGTCCAGTCGTCTTGTCAGGAACCACAAAGTCCTGGCAACACGGGTCACCCGAGGGCACCAAGAAGGTACTGCGGCGAAATGCGCATTAGCCTCTGCCCTCGTCCGGCTCTGCCGTATTTCAGGAGATAATCGTTTGGTTCTGACTTAATCAATGATGGATCTTTTAAAAGTTTTGAAGAACTTATCAGAGTTGCGTCTGACAACTTTTCCGTGAACTGAAGGGTCGCTTGATCCAATCCCAGGTCACAGAGCTAAATGGAAGTTGGCTCACTCCTTCCAGAATCATTTATGACAGGGTTGAATATGCAAAGCAGCTTCGGCCTCATGGAACCACAGAGATCCGGAATGAAGCGAAACAATGAGGGAAACTGAGGAGTGGGAGATGAGAGGGATGAATGTCACAGGGCTCAGTATCGGAATCCCTCACCTGTTCTCACATGGGATCCTGCAGGGATTCTACAGTCATTATTCATCTGCCTGGAACTGAAACACAACAAAAGCACCAGCATAGAGGGTGACCTCAGTTTTCATTAGCACTGTTCACCCTAAAAGCCTGCCTAAGACAATGCTTTATATTTAACCCCCTTATATAACAAAATAACAGCAACATTGCTGATGGAGATCAGCTCCATTAGCCTGAAAGGTGCTGAGAGCCATTCAGTGTCCTTTCTTTGCCGTCCTCTTAGGGGCGCACTTCAGCACATGCTGCTGACATATTTACATGCACGCTGTGGTCCATACGCTGGTCCGTCATTGAAAGATACTTCCTTACGTTCAGTGTGCATGGTCGTAACATTAGCACTTGGTCCTTATATTCCTGGTGTGTGTGATTTTCACATTGCTCTGTAACATCCTGCCCGTCGTTTGACATGGATCTTCAGCCTCACGCGGTAGGTAGGGATCTTACCTACAATTCTCCCTGCCAGGGATGGACATTGGCTTAGCGATCAAGGGGTGTTTCTCAATATCAAGAACACAAAGATCGGACTTGTGCTCTTGGCAAGACCGATCTTGCTAGCTTGTCTACCAAGAGCAAACTTTGGCCGAAATTAATCATGGGATTGGTCTCATTTGGTGAGCATGCAACCGATGTATCCTTGATATTTGGGGCGGAGCAAGACCAACATTCGAGTATTTTTCCCCTCCTTGTGTACTTGTGTTCTTAGTATTGGAACCGGTCTTCGGCAATGGAAGATGATGTAAGACAGGTACGCGTGAACACAACTACGGTCAAGTATGCATATTGAGATTCGCCCCAAAGAATGTTGCATCTTATACCAGTTTCATCTGCATCTGCTGCTGCCCACCTGCTTTATTAGAGGCAGAATGTACAGCTAAAACAATGCTGCTGATTATCCTCTCATCTGAGCATTTTCTCTAACTCGGTTTACTCAGTTTAACCTCAGCTAAACCACCTACTTTCCGCAAGCCACTATGGGGCTATTTGATAAGTACTGCATGACAGCAGGAGGATGCAAATAGGTGACACAAACATCAGAAACGCAAGCAACACTGGCAGTAGAGTCCGGTTCCTGAAAAGAGCGGCTCCGCTCGCATGCCGCCGGAGCACCTGTGATTGATCTGTTATCCAGCTGTCATTTCCCATTCTGTCCTCTGACTCACAGACAGTTGTTCAGCCATGCTGCATGAGACAGATTTTAATTATAGACTCCACAGCATTGCGGAGGGCAAAGGCATGAACGGAGCCAGAGTGAGAGAGAACTTTACCATCCGAAAACTCTGCTAACAGCATTTTAACTTGGGGAAAAAACACAGGTGGAATACATAGGGAAAGTATATATAATTATTCTGTTTCCAAATAAGGTCAAAAGACATGAGAGGCAAAAAGAGTGCTTGAAAAAGAGAGAAAGAGAGAGAGGTGCGGACACAGGCTTCCGTGCCGGATAAGGACAGCTGGACTGGTGGCCAGCTTCACATCATCACCGGGAAGTGGCAAGTGCTTTACTGTGGAGGTTAACTGTGAATTATCTTCTGTCGTCCTGCAGACAAGAATGGGGCAGACACAGGACAAGGACTCAGGGCGAGATTTAAAGGAGGACGAGGGCAACAGTGGGGATGAGACGGAGCATAAGCCCCAAGGAGGCGAGACGGCGGCAGCTGGCGCGAGCTGGGATGAAGGGGAGCTCGGAGATGTAAGGGTTTGCAGCCTGGCCGGAGGCGGGAGAGGCGGAGCTCCTGGGAGAGACACCAGCCAATGCCTGGGGTGGGACATGCATGGTGCTACCCCCAAGGGTGGTAAAGCCACAGCAGACAGAGAGAACAGCCCAGACTCTGAAGCAGAACGTCGCTCTGACAGAAAAGAACACTCTGAAGATTTTATCAAAGACGATTTTGTTATCCTGGGAGGGGGAGAGACTAAACCCCCACCCAACAGAAAGGGCAAGAAGAGAGGGAGCAGAGAGGAAGGAATGAACTCTGAGAATGTGGGGAATGAAGGTGGCGGCTGGGTGACTGATCCTGAAATGGAGAAGGACCGAGACCCTCGGACGCTAGGAGAGGGCCAAGGCGGGGCTGCCTGCTCTGCTCTCGCTGTGCCCGCAGACAATTCGTGGAGGGAGGAAAATGCCCTTAACGGCGGTAAAGCTAGAGCCAATCGAGGTACACCAGTGTGTCCTTCCAAAGATAACCCAGAGCCCTTGCATCACCCACTAAGGCGATCAAGATCACAAGGTGGTGCCCAGGGGGGGGAGGAAGGCCACACGGGGGACCATAAACTTTGTGCTGATAAATATCCTCCTTTGCATGCAGAAAGCCAGGGGTCTGGAGTGACAGCTTGGTCAGAAGAAACAGATAAACAAGCAGAGAAAAAATCAACACCAGACCACATCAAAGCAGATACATCTGATCATCATTCCCCCAGGGTGGACCCTTATATACGGGCCGACTTCTTAGAGGAGCAACCTCCTCTTCAGATGGAGCCAGCTCATGCAACCACAAATCCCTCAGACCTTAAGGTCAGCCGTGAAAAAGAGAAGCACATCTGTGACCAAAGGGATGGAGAATATAGTGATACTGCTGGTGTTTTACCCATCATCCCTGATCCTAAGATAGTTGAGATAACAAAGACATTTTACATTTTTTCCCCTGAAGTCAAGCACAATGACTGTCCATCAAAGAGCAACATCAAAGGTGCAACTCCGAAACTAGAACTTGGGAAAAGAGATGTTGATAAGCAAGGTGAGGAGAAGCTGACTGCAGGCAAATGGCCAGCGATGGATGCAGAAAGAACAAACCAGTCTGAAGAAACCAATCTGTCACTGAGAGAAGATAATGGTGTGGACACCCTAAACTTATCTTCTGCAGGTGGATCAGACCGCAAACTCAGTACTTCAACAAAACAGAGAGACAACAAATCAGAGGAGACTGGGGATTTACTGGTGGACAAAAAGTGTCCTGCTGCTACCAGTTATTTACCAGTCCGAGAGAAAGCACAGCAAAGCAAGAAGAAAGACCCAATGTCACTAGAGACAGTTAAGGCAAGAGTCAAACAGGAAGGAACTTTGTTTGAAGAAATTCCAATTAAACACACTTCACTGGAAGGTGTCCCAGCTCCTTCAGACACCAAGAAGACCCCAGCTATCCTCTTAGATCCCAGAGTGCCATTACATGATGATCCTCATCTACAGAGAGTGGAGATGGAGCACAGGGCTAGACCCAGAGCTGCCGGTGAAAACGCAAAGACCTCAAGTCAGCTTTCTCAGAACCATGCCTCTCCAAACAGTGCCCTTCAAAAACGAGCAAAGTCATCAACCTCTAAGCCCTGGCTGGTACAGGAAGAAGATAAACTGTCCCAGATGACATCAAATGTGAAAATCAGCAGGGAAAAAGAGAAATTGGAACAGCCGTGTCAGCGAGGAGAAGAGAAAATCAGGGATGATGACACTGTCGCCATCGCTCTTCAGCCACAAATTAACACTGAGGGTAAGAAGGGGACTGTGACATCACCAGAAGCACGCAGCTTAGGCACTGCTGACGGATGTTCAGTTGTTGCCCTTGATGAATTACAAGCTACTAGGAACCCTGCTGCTATGGCTGAGGAAAGGCCAGGTTCCAAAGGCAAACAGGGCCAGGCAAAACATCTTCCTCATAAGGATGTGCAGAAGGACCATCAAACGAAGATGACAAACAAAGCAGAGAGCACCAGGCTCAGCAGGACAGCAAAGGGCAGCCATGTGAATGAGGCTGAGGTTCCAGGGAAAGCATCAGCCCCCTCAGCACCAAAGCCATGTAAACTGGCTTCATCGGGTCCTCCAGCTTCTACAGCTGAGGAGTGTGAGGTTAAAAACATGGCTCGGGGTTCCACATGGCAAGAAGAACATCATCATCTCAGTGATGTGCTCCCTCCGCTCCCAGAGGTACCAAGCTTCCCAAAAGCCTGTGAACTGGAGACTTTAAGCAAAGTAGCGAATAGAGATGACACTTATGCAAAACTTCCTGCTGAGGATGCTGAAGAAACAGATGTTGCTTCAGCTATACCAGGACTCAAAACAACAACAGCTCCTTCAGCAACGGGGATCATGTCTGGGAACTTAAAGAAACAGCCTGAGGGAGGTGATACAGTGCCTGAAATCCATCTAGCTAGAAGAAAACATTCTTCTGCAGCGGTAACGGAACCCGTGACCTGCCAGCTTACTTTTCCGTCTGGCCTCGAAAAAGACTCAAAACAACCAGCACTGAGAGGGGCATTATGTGGCGATGAAAAGTCTGGTATTCCTCTTGTCTCTCAACCACCAAAGATGGAAACCGTCTCACAAATAGAACCAAATCAATCTTGTGTAGGGTCCTCCCACCTGCCAGAAAATAAGATGGATTCACCTGTTGCTTCCCTCAAAGAGCTGGTAGAGCCATGCTCTAATTCCAATGCAGTCAAGCCCATGACTGCTGTTTTAGGAAATGACCCATGTTCCGACGAGGAGACAGCAAATCGCAAAGAGACAGAAAGAGAAGAGGCGGAGCAAACATCAACACCAGTCGTAGAGGATGTAAGGGCCAGCCAATCAAACGAGGGCAGTGCTATGTTAAGTGCTAATTCCATGGCTTTATCACTATCCACGACAGCACCATCCAGGCCTCTGTCAGCAGGTCCTCCAGCACCACAAAGTCATGAGAACAAACGGAAAACTGCACAGGTGACGACGAGAGAAGAGTCTGCTTATAACACTGCTGTCACCACCCGCACATCAAAGATCTTCCTAGAGGGGAAAGAAACAAGGATGGCAGATATTGAGCTCAGCTCAGAGGTCATTTGGGAAAAAGGCTCAATGGAAGAAGGAGATAAAACAAGCTCTGTCTCAAACCTACCAGAAAGTGAAGATGCAAATTCAGCAGTACCGACCACCACAGGGAATGGGCCTGCAAGACCGTCAGATGGGAGCAACCCCAATTCTGAAAGCTATGTTGACATAAAGACTGAAGATACAAAGGCCACAGCCGATGGTCTTCTCTCTCGTACCACCGTGCATAAGGGTGATATGCAAAGAGGACAGACAGGGCCATCACAAAGGGATGAGAGGGACAAAGATGGCATCTCTGGGTCTGAAATTTACTCTGAAGCGGAAACGGACATGGCTGGGGCGTTCTCCTCGGGTATCCCGTTTGATCGAGTCTCACTGAAGAAGAGGGCTAAGGCCAAGGGGCCACCACCACCTGTTCCAAAAAAGCCAAAAATGCCTCACGGGGATATGCAAGCTTTGGAGGCTGAGAGGATTCGGGGGCGTGGCCTGCATTCGGACAGCGAGAGGGATGCTGAGAGGACCATGAAGCCCTATGAGATAGAATCACCAGAAGAACTGATGGAGGTGAGCCACCTAAGACGGCGTGATCTGGTGTTAATGGGCAGCGCCGGGGAACACAGTGAGTATTCTGTTACAATCCCCTCGGACCACTTTAACCCTGATGTAGAAGATCCTGCATCATCCCAGCTTGGTTTGAAGGAGTATGAGTATATAAAGAATGGTCCACAGGTGACATGGGAGAATGAGCCAGACTATCTCGCTTTTGCTGCCCGCTTGCCGGAGTCTAGCGGGGTGAGGAGATCACGCAACAGGACGAGGGCAGATGTCGCAGGAGCAGATTACTGCAGGGTGGCTACTCATATGGACTTAGTCTCCATTCTATCTGAAGCTGAGCTAGCAAATGTTGCTCATTTTGGGCCAGAAACATACTCGGAAAAAAGACAAAGGACACAATATGATGAGAGTCACACTGATTTTGGGAGCCACAGCAATGTGGAGGAAAGAGGACTAAGAACAACTTTTGATAGAGGCAATCAGATGATGGGACACCCACAGGAAACAGACATTCCCCCTGATGTAGATTTAGTGGGGTATGACATCGCCTTCTTGCGGGATTTGGGTTACCTGCCAGAAAGGAGGGTGAAGGGTCCCCCTCCGCCTGTCCCCAAAAAGCCCAAATTACGTCTACCTCTATCTGAAGTTGACCGCTACTTAGCCTTGCTTTTGGCTGAGTCAGAGGCAGACCCGCAGTCTATGGACCTGCACAGCTCGGAACCTGATCTCGAGCTACAGGACACAGGGACCGAGATGGAGCAGGTTTCCAGGCCCGACCCGAGGAGCCCGAGCCCTGCCCGGGCTGAGCCAAGCAGCCTGGCTGCCCCCAAAGCCCGTGTCCCGCGCGGTCCCAGGGACGTCTCTGGGCTCCTCAAGGAGACAATTCAGATACAAGAAAAGAGTAAGAGCTGGATGAGGCTTGAAGAGGCGAGGAAGGGCGAGCAGACTGTGAAGGTGGAGCAGATGAAGAACACTTTTGACCCGCCAAAGAAGTCGGCAGAAAAAGTTCCTGAGACGGCTTCCACACCAAAGAAGGGTAAGATGTACTGTCTGACTTCAGCACACGGGTGTCACGAGGGCTGTTTCATGGGGCTTTACCCCCCTCTCAAATAAATCAACGCTAATTAGTTTATATTATGTGCTCTCATTCATTTATATTAAAATTAGAACCCGCAGCAAAATCTTAGCCACCCTTTTCAGAAATCTCTAGTGAAGTTCCTGCTTGTGACTGATACGAGAGAACAATAAAAGATAGGGAGGATGCACCTCAGGGTTAGAATTATAGATACAGGAAGATAACATGGCCAATGAAAGTGTGCGAGCGTTTGAGAACTACTAACTTGCTGTGCATTTACTGTCAATGGAAACGTCCCATGAAAGATGTGCTGAGATCTGTAAATAATGTAATGGTGATGTGTTGAGTTTGTGTTTATACCAAAAGCAGACATTCATACAAAGCACAGGCTCCCCACAGTGGTGCTCCCAGGAATGGATGACCGGTTCTTTTATCCCACAAGGAATGATACAATCTTCCTTAAGAACAGGCATGTTATTCTTGTAGAAATTGTAATATAACTCCACCTTGTGGTAGAACACTAAACAAGTGGATACAGACAGTTCTTTATATGTTATTTTATCTTTATCATGAGTGACTGCAAAAACTTTGAAACCCTCACTGTGAAAAGTTTACTGTGTTTGTGATGTGGGTCAGTCAGACCCTGGTTTAAGACAACCAGCCAATTGACAAGTGGTTTAAATAGTAAATTTAAATTGAAGTGTATACGGTACGCCTGAGGTGGCATGGTGGTGCAGTGGTTAGCACTGTTGCCTCACAGCTCTGGGATCAGGGTTTGAATCCCTGCCATGGCTCCATGTGTGTGGAGTTTGCATGTTCTCCCCCTGTCATTGTGGGGTTCCCTCCATGTTCTCTGGTCCCCCCCAGTCCAAAATCATTCTGAGGCTGACTGGAGTTAGAGTAAAAGTAACCTTAGCCTGGACTTTTAATCTCTAGACCTAAACTTTCCACCTCTGCCCACAACCCTGGCAAGCAGTTACAGAAAACAGATGGATGGATGGGTGATAATCCCACACAGAATGTGTTACAGAGCCTTGTTTCTCTCATCATTACTTATTAAAGCCATTGTTACTGCAGTGTCTCTTGGTGGATTGACTCTCCCTGCCGGCCCCTGGAGGATGGGCTCCCCCTTTGAGTCTGGTCCCTCCCAAGGTTTCTTCCTTCTAGG
>JAOYFF010000116.1:23968070-23978788 GCA_025773925.1 Cryptomyrus ogoouensis
GATGCTGTAAAGCGCTTTGAGACGATGTAATGTTGTGATAATGCGCTATACAAAAATAAATTTGTTTGTTTGTTTGTGATTTTGAAAGACATGAGTGTTCTCCAACAAAATCTATGTATCAAACACCGTGCTGCACCAATGCTAAAGCGTGTCACCCGCATGCTTCCATGCGAATGTACACACCTACGACTAACTAGATTGAAGCATTAATCTGTTTAAAACTTAGACACTTACCCTGGGCTCCAGGTGCCATGGTGGTGAACTCCTGTAATCAAAACATTGCCTGTTAGAATCTCAAAAATCTATGTAGACGTCCGATGCTAGCAAGAGTGCTGAATTTTCAAATGACAGATGAAGCAGGTTGGCTGTGATAAGTATTTCTATTTTAAAGTCAATCATCCATCCATCCATCTTCTAATTGTATATCCTGGTTAGGGTCACAGGTGAAGCCAATCATTTTCCTAAACATATCCTGAACTTATGTGATAGTTGAATGGTGACAAGCTATATGAAAGTATCTGCTCATTAAATAAATCAGTTAGAACATAATCAAAAATTGGTATGCATTGAAAATACAGGAATTGTTTAACAGGTGGAGGCCACTGACATTTTCCCCTCCACATCTTTTTTTACGGTCAGTGTCCCTACTGACAGCATGAGGCGATACCTGGACCCTACAGAGGTTGCACAGGTAGTCCAACTCCTCCAGGATGGTGCATCAATATGTGCCATTGCCAGAAGGTTTGCTGTGTCTCCCAGCACACTCTCAAGGCCATGGAGGAGATTCCAGGAGTCAAGCAGTTACTCTAAGAGAGATGGACAGGGCCACAGAAGGTCCTTAACCCATCAGCAGGACCGGAATCTCCTCCTTTGTGCTAGGAGGAACAGGATGAGCACTGCCAGAGCCCTACAAAATGAACTCCAGCAGGCCACTGGTGTGAATGTCTCTGACCAAACAATCAGAAACAGACTTCACGGGGGTGACCTGAGGGGCCGATGTCCTCTAGTGGGCCCGGTACTGTTGAGCTAGATTGGCATTTGCCATATAATACCAGAATTGGCATGTCCGTCACTGGCACCCTGTGCTTTTCACAGATGAGAGCAGGTTCACCCTGAGCACATGTGACAGACGTGAAAGGGTCTGGAGAAGCCGTAGAGAACGTTATGTTGCCTGTAACGTTGTTCAGCATGACTGGTTTGGTTGTGGGTCAGTGATGGTCTGGGGAGGCATGTCCATGGAGGGACGCACAGACCTCTTCAGGCTAGACAACGGCACCTTGACTGCCATTAGGTACCGGGATGAAATCCTTGGACCCATTGTCAGACCCTACGCTGGTGCAGTGGGTCTTGGGTTCCCCTTGGTGCATGACAATGCCCGGCTTCATGTGGTGAGAATGTGCAGGCAGTTCGTGAAGGAATTGATACCATTGACTGGCCCCCACGGTTGCCTGACCTAAATCCACCTCTGGGACATTATGTTTCGGTCCATCCGACGCCACCAGGTTGCACCTCAGACTGTCCAGGAGCTCAGTGATGCCCTGGTCCAGATCTGGGAGGAGATCCCCCAGGACACCATTAGTCGTCTCATTAGGAGCAGTCCCGACATTGTCAGACATGCATACAAGCACATGATGGCCATACAGACTACTGAATATAATTCTGAGTGGCTGCAATGACATTTCGGCAAAATGGACTTGGACTAGAATGCCGCATTTTATCACTTTGATTTTCGGGGTGTCTTTGAATTCAGCCCTCTGTAGGTTAATAGTTTTAATTTCCATCAAACAATGTGGCATCCTTTCATTCCTAACACATTACCCAGTCAATATCAGTATAGATATCCAGCATGATTTTTTCCCATTGAGATCTGATGTGTTTTAAACGTGTTCCTTTCATTTATTTTAGGTAGCGTATATTAATCTTTTATAGTTATGCTTAAGAAAAATTTCTACTAGGATTTTGTTGGATAGCATAGGCTGTAGTCTTTCCAAAACCAATTCCTTCTGGGAAAATGAGTGAGGTGTACACAACAAATTAAGGTAAGTGTGTGCTTTATCTGCATAAAATCATGTCAATCGATATTAGATATAGAGGAAGGTAGAAACTAAGACATGTAAACCCAAACTGACGTTCATCTATGAAACCAATAGAGGGCACTATTTTAATTGTTCTATGTTTGTCGTTGAAAAATCAGGCTGCCATCATTTAGGAAAGTTATATATCCAAAAAGGAGAATGGTCTTCCCATGCGTGTGTGCGTAGTAAAGCATCCACCATGCTTGGAAAAAATATCAATGAGGACATGGTTGTAACTTTATGGGAAAAACAATTTAGGTATATCTAACTTGTCGTATCGTTTTGAGATTATAGAGAAAATTTGCAGTTCTTTGTAGGCATTTTGAGTATTTTGAGGCCAATATTTAAACGCCAGATTATTAACAGAAAATGCAAGCTGCAGACCATTCAGGTCTGTATTTCCGAATATTTAAACTATTTCGTGATTAGCGCTATGCACGTGCATTCCTAGAAATTACCAGGCCAATTGTTTTCAGTGGTGGTTTAGTCATAAGTAATATAATTTTGTTCAATATTTACTATTTTTTGTCAAAATTAGTTGTTAATCACTTATAAATCGGCGTCGTCCACTTCCTCCATACTACTGGCCAGCCCAGTCACACCCGCATTCCATATTTTCCACAGAGACAGTAGGACTCACTGTACGCGACGGTGATTGGAGGACGTGGCCGCCACTCCAAATATTCCTAACATGTTTGGCTGGAATTTGGAAAAGGAGGGGATAAAATAGGGCGTTGCTTCCGGTTTATTGGTGCCAGGGAGTTGGAGAAAAGAACAGGCGAACTATCAGCGGTTTGCAGCAGGGAGGAAACAATTGGATATATTCTGTGCTGGCAAGAGCATTTACATGTTTTAAATCGTCAATTGGCTAATTTTTAGGGATTGTTTACATACATCAAAGAGGTAAGAGGTTCATTATAACTCGAGCCGTGTGCTGAATGTCTCAGATTGCGTTCAAAAGATTTGAATGGGTTGTAGGAAATATGCATGCTCTGTTGGTATTTGTCGGTTTCACATGATTGGGTCCATTTGACTAGCTAAGCTAACAAGACCGGTGCAGCTTTGCTTACCTGTGTATGGGGAGACACGAGTAGTCTGCCAGCGGGCGCTGTTAATTATGTGATCTTACAATAATATGGTAGAACCATATATATTTTATTGCAAACCGTATGCCTGTGTTTGTTTCATTTTTAAATTATTTTATATTTTTGAGAAGCGGGGAGATATTGGTTTTAATTTGAACTGTTGGAGGTGAAATTTCCAAACAGTGGTGTGCTTGCTCTGACTAGCTGCTCCGCCCGGCTGGATGTAGAAATAGGTTTCCTGGTTCACTCCGGCAAATGGCTCCTGCTGGCTGAATCAGAGATCTGCGGGTTATATCGCCGCTGACGCCACCTACTTACGTTTCCCTAAACCGAAATATATATGTTTGCAAAAATTATTTGTCGTCGAGGCCACTTTATCCGACCAAAACCAGAGCAATTTACGGATTGTGTGATTTCCCTATTAGAAGAGCGAAAAAAATGGGAATTAGAAATTGGGAGGCATACCATCCATGATCCATTGGGTAGAAACCGCGATTACGTAATGCAGCCTGCAGAGATGGTACTCAAACGCAATAGGATCAATCAGGCGCCGTCTGTCCGTATGTCCGCGGCCAACCTGCCGCCCCATCCCCCTTCCCATTCACGTTTTGCGTTTGTGACATCTGGCGCTGGCCAGGGGTTACTGACCTCGAACAGATCCGTCTCTGCTGGTCGACCGCGGGGCCGACGGATTTCCGAGGCGATCCCGACCAAAACGCGATGCGTTAGAACGCGACTGGCCACTGACCACATGTTTGAGGTGAAAGACTGTGATCATAAGTCACAGCATGATGTCACCGTGTCTGCTGGCGATGCGGAGGGGTCACCTGCCGCCGGGAAAATTAGTGCCCTACTTGATTTATTATTATGATGATATTATTATGCATGAATGGATGCAGTCGCATTAAGCTTTAAAATGTCGATCATTGTATCTAGCCCAGAATCACACCGTATTATAAAATAATTACATTTTTGTTGTTATAATAAAAATATTAATTATGCAATAACTGGTAAATGCATAGCGCTATTTATTTTGAATCATTTCTTATTTGCCATTTCAAAGCGTTTGTCACGTTATCTGATTTTGCACTAAACGCCATTTCTGATTTTGCACTTGTTTCTCTAGAACGTTTTGTGCGAGTCCTCTTGTGCTCACGGTAAAACGGGTGTAAAAAGATCTCAGGCAGAGGTAATACCTTTTAGCTGTTTCTGAGGCGCAGTAATCGGTGGGTGACACGTTTATAAACTACAGACAGTGCCTGGTCTTCTGCTCATGGCTGCTTGCTGAATACTAAACTGCATTGCTTTAGGGAGTCTGGCAGAGGGCACTGAATGATCAGTTTCATGTAAAAAAAATAAATAAATAAAAAATGAAACGGTATGGGAATTTTATTGATTTAATTGCATCTCCTGTTAGGAACTCAGTAATTGTAATTTGTAACTGGCAATGACATCCCTGTCTTTGAGAGTTGGTCAAAGCTTGAAATATTCATAGCAGTAGGCCAAGTTGTTTTTTAAATTCATGTAAGGACGCAACTAAAGTAATTTGTGTTGACTACCTGTTTGAGGATGGAAACCGGAGCCGTTCTGAGACCTGTGGCTTTTTGCCTGCTGTGTGTAATCCAGTCCCATCCCAGATGTCTCCTGTATGGCAGCTGGGACGCGTGGGTGATGGAGTCCGTTCGGCTTTGGCTGCCAGACAGCCTGATGATCACGCAGCTACAGGGCGGCCCTGCCCGGCCCACGTGCCCTACCCGCCGCTGGGGGAGGCTGCGTAAAGAAGTAGGTCAGGATGTTGAGTGAAATTGGGCAAGAGATGCAGTGAGTGTCTGGCAGGGTGCCTAATGCATCCAGGGTGCGGAGTGGGTCCTGGTCAGAGGCCTCCTCCTCCACACACACACACACACACACACACACACACACACACACACACAATTACAAAGAAATACTATTCCATCCAATGAGGCTGTACACCCGAACATTTGACTTTGGTCATTCCAGACTGTCAGCGCTGTCGCTGTATGTACTGTCCTGTGTAGCTGTTAATCTGTGAATTATTCATCTTTTTAATTTTACAGTTGAGTTAAATGGGCTGTCTGGACTTTCTGGTGATCATTACTTTGCTGTCTGAGCCATAGCTCTCAGTCCCCCGTGTCCATTTACCAAAGGTTTTGTGATGTCAGCATTGATGTAACAGGAGTGAATAGTTCATGTCCAGAAAGTAAAAATCCAGACCAAGATTTGGTTTCAACCAAACAATTGAGTATAAAGAGTCACAGCCACAGAGTACTCAACTGTGGCTGTGACTGCAGAATGCCTGCACAGCATTCTGTGCAGGCACAAGGTGTGCAGGCACAAGTTTTATTTATTTATTTATTTTAATTTCAGAATGCACTTGTTCCTTTTGCTGGCATTGATTCAGTGAATTAAATAATATTTAGTCTCTGTCGCAATTGAATATCAGAGGCTTATAAGAAGGTATTGGTAATAATGTGAAATCAGTAATGTCAACCGGATTGGGTGACGGTCTAGTAAGAAAAGGCGTACATTGAACTTTGGAATTCTAATTTCATGTTGTGCCAAGAATCTGAAGTCAGAGGGTCAAAATGATTCTAGATTGCTGTCCTGTGAACATTGTAGAAACACTTGTTAAATTAATGTCTGGTGATTGCTATTAAGGGACTGTAGTACTTGAAGTTTTCCCCTGATGTTACATTTTTTTCTGCAGTTACCACTGCGATGATTGATTTGTTTTGGCAATTTGTGAATAACAGTAGGTCTGGGCTCATGCCGTGATCTTGATGGCTGGTTTTGAAGACGGAACCTCATTTATCTCCTGCTGAAAGGTTGGACCTCAGATTCTGGTGGTGTTGCATGTCAGTCTCTCCTGCTCTGTCGTGAATCCCTCCCACTTTGTAAAAAAAAGCCGCCGTAGTGTAAAGCTAGTTGGATTGAGGGAAACGGCAAAGCACAGTGAATCGGTGTGACATTTTCACCTTCGCTGTCTCGCCTCGCCCTGCCCTTGTCAGATCTGGAAGCCGGCTTGCCTGATTGGATTAGCCTGAGCCGTGCTGGGGGGTGGTGGTGAATATGATTCAATTTTTATTCCTTTTTTGCTGTTGAAATGGGGGTGTCTTGCTGTGAGACCCAGATGGGCATTTTGTGGGAGAGGGCTCATTGGGGGGGGTGGTTGGGTGCAGGTGCACAGATTTTTTTATTTTTTTTCCCCCTTGCTTGTGTTTGGTAAATCTCAAGGTAACTTTTGATTAGAGGGGGGCATATTTTGTATAAGTAACTGCCCACCTGATCTTTGCAGATATACCGGGAAGGTGCTGCTGGAGAATGAATCATCACGGTTTAAAAAAAAAAAACAAAAAAACATCTGAGTGCTGGAATGATCATTGGACAGTTGGTGCTTTTAGTCACGGCTCCATCTCCCGTCTCCTCCTCTGCCCTTCTACCCTGGCAGGAAGGAGGTTTGGCGCTAGATTCTGCCTTCATGCTCTTTCAGGCTCACA
The DNA here is from genome assembly GCA_025773925.1 of Cryptomyrus ogoouensis. Classification (NCBI taxonomy): domain Eukaryota; kingdom Metazoa; phylum Chordata; class Actinopteri; order Osteoglossiformes; family Mormyridae; genus Cryptomyrus; species Cryptomyrus ogoouensis. The sequence continues at coordinate 23,974,749 of JAOYFF010000116.1, forward strand.
GGTTCTGGGACACCCAGATGTCATCCGAGCTGTGCACTATTTAGGAGTTTCCGCTCAGTGGGATTGCATATTCGCTCCTAGCTGGGGCACCCGGTTGGTTGTAACGGGTATGTTAGAGTGCCATTTCGCTGAAACGCCGCCCTGGTATGATAATTTGCGAAAAGGTACTTTGTGACAGACTGGTAGCCAAAACGTACTTGGGGACCACAGATATGCTTTTTGTTTTGAACTGGTTCATTTTGTGCTGCTCTTGTATAACTAGCGTTACCGCAGTAATGTGTCTGCCATCTATTTATTCATCTTCTCATGCTTTATTCTGGACAAGGCTACTTTGAGCCTGGAGTCGACCCCAGGCAGCAAAGGCATGCTGCAGGGTACGCCCGGAAGGGACGCCAGTCTCAGGTGCGGTACATGCACACACTAAGGCCAGTCTGGGGATTCCAGTAAACCTAGCCTGCGGTAGGAAACTGGTATAGCTGGAGGATGCTAACACCACACTGGGAGGGCATGCAGCCTCCAACTCTGATGTGAGGCAACAGAACCAGTAACTGAGCCCTTCAGAACTGGTGATTTGCTGCATAATGGGAAAGGTGGTAGGATCCACAGGTGGCCCAGTCCATTGGACTCTGGTTAAATACTCCTGGGGGGGGGGGGTGCAGGGTGTGTCACTTGTCATTAGCACTGTGGGGAGGCCTCTGGCCATTGCCAGAGTGGTTCTCAGGGCTGTTTCTGCAGAGCTGCTGCATATTAGGAATGACAGCCAGACAGTCGTTGCAGAAACTGGCAGCGGCCCTGGGACACGAGGCCATTTCAAATGTATTTTTACAGCATATTCCTGATCGCCAAACGCGTAGACGTGGGTGGCTCTATTAACATCATTGCAATCTCCGTCGTCATGGTAATTGGGCACCTGAATTTCACCATTTATGGAGTTGAAAGTGCCTCTGCTCCAAGACTAAAGGTTATTCGGGATGTTTTTGAGGAGTGGGAGGCTCTTGACTGGTGTTCTTTTGGTTTTAAGTCAGAACAGAGCTGTGCAGCTGATTGGAGCATGTGCCTCTTTGCTGCGCTGGGTCTAGAGGCTAGTGGGAGTTTTACTTGCACAAAAATGTTCAGAGGGCAGAAAGAAAAATGATTGGTTCAGAGAGAGAACCAATCCAATTGCAGAGGAGGTGGGTCCAAGCAACTAGAGGAGACAGGATCCACCAATTGGGTGTCTTAGTCCTGCATCCTCTTTTTTTTTTTTTTTTTGACCCACTTCTACACTCTGACTGGTTCAGGGAGAGAACCAATTATTTTCCTTCTGCCGTCAGAACGTTTTTGTGTAAGAAAAACCCCCATGAACGTCCTAGAATCATCCCATTCAGTTTGTGGTGATTCCAGTGTTCCTGTCCCTCTCCAGGTGGGTTGGGGAAAATGGAGGGACTTCAGCAACTTCCTCAATTTTACTCCCCTGAGATTTGCATTTCTTTTGTGGGGAAGTGGAGGCAGCCCCACCCCCAACAGCATGTCCGTCCTCTCAGATTTCATTGTGCCGTTTGCCGCGACGCCGTGTCTGGGACTGTAATGGCAGTAATCTCCTTATGAGATCAGGTGACCTCTCTGTCTGACCAATGGGCTTCCAGGGTGACATCGATTGCGGTCGTCAGCCACTGGTGGTGATTCTGGGTTCCAGGCTGTTGGGAAATTCCCTCTTCATGTAGGTCTGAAGATAAAAGGGCACTAAGAGCTCAAATGCAGTATGACAATAGCTGTTTTCTCAACTACAATGCACCCCTTTTTCAAACTCAGGTGTTCCGGGTTCTGAATAAGGACAACTGGCACAATTGTGGAACACGACGCCCCCCCAGCTTGCAGCGGCGTGCGGTTTCGGTGTTTGAGCCCTTGCTCATCATGCCTTTCCCCTAATCGTCCTCTGAAAGAATGGTTTTTGCAGAAAGTTTGTCCGGTTTGTGTGAAATGGCGGGGGGGGGGGGGGGGTGTCGTGGTTCTCTCCCTGTCACGGACGTGTCCCCGTGCCCTCTGCTCAGCCTCTTGCCCTACGCTGAGAATCCTTCACCTTCCAGAATGGTCCGCAGATGGCTGCTCACCCACCCCGCCATCCTGTAGGAAAATGCACCGTGAATCTGCGCAAAAATGCCAGCTTTGTGTAGCTGACGGCTCCACCGAGAAGGAGAAACTGTATTGACATTTACCTCAAATTCCAGACTTCTGTATCCAGCTAGTGTCATTCGGGCATGAAATCCCTCCACTTGGTCTCCGTACTTCATGATACAGAATTAATCTGACTAAATATTAAAATTCCCCTTTTCGTGTTTTTGTTTTCGACCTTCTGTCTGTCTCATCGCCAGCTGTGTTTAAAATCCCCCCCCCCAACAGCTGTTTCTGCTCTAAGTTCAGTTTCATCACCATTTTTATTTTACTTCTGTGTCTAAATGTTTGACGGAAATACTCGCAGAAGCTGCTAGCCATTCATACAGTGGCGTCTTTGAAAGCCCGCCATTGACAGGTGGTTAGAGATGGGGCAGTTGTGCCCTGTGCTTAACCTACCTGAGTCTTGTCATCATTCTCATTTTTTCATTTTAGACATAAAGGGCGAAACTGCTGCAGTTTTTTTTTTTTTTTTTTTTTTTGTGTTCCTTCGTGTTTGGCTCGGCTCCTCCCCGCGCGAGTGTGGTTGCTGAGCAACACAGCGCTGTTGGTAAACACGGCTCTAGGCCGGCGGTGTCTGCAATCTGGAAGACGGCGCAGACCTGCGCGTGTGAGGATGGGCCTCATGGGGTTGGCTGCCCGGCGTCTGGAATCTGAAGGGTCAGATCTGCATATTGACTGGATTACCCACAATAGTCCCTGGATCTGCGCGCTGCCTGTTCGTGTAACGTACAGCTCTGTGTTTCCATGTAATGACGTCTTGGACGATTCCATTACCTCCTCTGCAACACCTGTCATAAAGTGCCCTCTGAAAATGGTATTGGAGCGGTAGCCGTGCATTTTTTTATCGGGAGTTTTACTGTTAAAGTCCCGGCCGCCATTGACCCAAGGTGCCACGTCTTGGGTTTTGCAGACTGAGAAGTACATTAATGGTGCTGAAGCAGTCTTGTCTTTTGGCTCCGCCTTTTTATGCCTGGTTACTGCCGAGGCCCATGTTTCTTGCCGTCTCCTGTTTCACAGATGGTTGGCGGATGCGTGTTGAGGACAGTAATGGCTGGGTAGCTGGATACGGTGAATCTGAATTTATTTTCGTAATTGAGATGTAGTGACGATGCCCTAAGGGTGCAGTACCTGTGTAAATGTGTCACATCTACTTGTCCAAAGAGGTTCGGCTGGCCTATTTTAGGAGGGGATCCGCGCACCGGGCCCCGCGGTGCCTTACGTGCCTCAGCTCACGTCGATGCCGTCGTACTCCCCTGGCACGAGTCGCAAGTCCGGAAGCTCCTGCGCTGTTGAGTAAGAGGTCAAACACGAGCACTTGGTTTGTTAGTCAAGGGCGTGTGCCAAGGAGATTAACAAGGTAATGATGAAGATTAGTGGCTGGATGACATTGTTCAGTAAGGAAGCTTGGTAGCTCTCGGTTCTGACTCAATGTGCCCTGTTAAGGTGGACTATCCACATGAAGTACCCGGCTGGAGAGGACTGCAGCCAGGCCAAGTCTGCTGGGTTCTTGCCTGTTAGTTTATAATTAGGGTTAAATGGAACCTGGAATAGTGGATAAGTGACTGGGGGATAGATGGATGGATGGATTGCAGCAAATTGAAGTTCAGCATGGAGCTTAAATGCAGACAGGATTCTAGTCCTTGGCACAGGTGTGCATGATGCTGGTGCAGACGGGCACAGTGCTCGGAGAATGACAGCCTGCTCTCAGAATTGAAGGCTTTTCCCTCCATGTGAGCACATGCCCATTCTGCACGGCAGGCTGCAGATGCTGAGCTGCTGGTTTTTTTTTTTTTTTTTTTTTTTTTTTTTTTTTTTTTCCCTTTGGGGGGGGGGGGGGGCGCTCAGGCCGCCTGTGTAGATGGGGCATGGACCGGGGGAGGACCGGC
>JAOYFF010000116.1:23992219-24008203 GCA_025773925.1 Cryptomyrus ogoouensis
TACCTACATGACGAAAACACCGATTCAGCGACGCAGGCTCATTACCGCGGAAATTCTCCGCCACCCCCGCCGTTCGGGGGGGGCTGGGAGGTGCCGATCTTGCTGGCTGTGTTCACTACCCGCTGCAGAGCCTTACGGCAGGAGGCAGAGCAGCTTCCGAACCACAGCGATACCGCTGATGGTACCAGGGCTACTTATCACCGTCTGTACCGTCTTTTCTCTTTCTTTGTTTTTCGCTTTATGGCCCTCGCTGCTGTATGTGAAATTTCCCCTTGAGCTTAATGAAGTCCATCTTATCTTCATCAGTATCTCACCAGGGTTTGAAGCTTCTCATTGAAGGCTCAGCATAGCAGCAGGTGTACCCAGGCTGGCTCTGTGACTGCTGTATGCTTATGTGTGGTCTGCCTCACTCCTGTTTCGCTAAATAAATGGACGTGGGCCTTCTCCTCCCCAGCAAAGCGAGGCCAAGCTGGATGAGATCCTGAAAGAAGTGAAAACCCTCAGGGACCTCATCGGCAGTCAGGAGAAGAGAATTGCCAAACTCGAGGATCAGATGTCCAAGATTTCAATCTAAGGACCCCACCCAGCCAGTACCCAACACTCTCTCACTCTCTCTCTCACTCTCTCTCTCTCTCTCTCTCTCTCTCTCTCTCTCTCTCTCTCTCTCTCTCTCTCTCTCTCTCTCTCTCTCTCTCTCTGTCTCTGTCTCTGTCTCTGTCTCTGTCTCTCCTCCCAATCCCATCGCCTCCACCATCATTCAGGACAATCCATTGGCTGGGAATGGCAGGGTGGGCGGGGCCTGTCACTGCCAGTCATGACGACAGCATTCGGCCTGAAGCCTACCCGGCCAGGATCCAGGCAACATTCCAATATGGACTTTTCCTTACCTTAAACCTTCCCCCCTCCCTCTCCAAAAAACGGGGGCGTGGAGAGTAAAACAAACTTGCAGTCTATTGTCTACCTTTTAATTGGGGGTGGGGTCAAAACATCCGTTTTAATAACTGGCAATTTTTTTTTTTTCATGGTCTTACTTTATTATTTTTTTTAATTGTGACCAAGAACATTCTGACGTGAACAATTTGTACTTACTGTGGTATACTCAGATGTTATATACATGCAAAATACAGCTATCAGTATTGCATTTTCCCTTAACGTTGCCAAATTTGAATGTTTTGTTTACATTGCTCCCTTACAGTATTTTGTTGGCTTTTTTCCTGCATTCCATGTGTTCTATAAGGGACAATGCAACGGGATGGTATAGAGTACATCTATGGATTTCCTACTATAAAGCTCACAATGGGAAATATTAGTTTTTTTTTTTTTTACTCCGCTTACTTGGGGGGGACAATGTTCTGTTGGATAGTAATTTTCTTTTTCCTTGTCCATTTCTTCGATTTTAACTGTATGCTATGGAGGCACCGTTAAAATGGATGGCCTGTCTGTAACAGTTTTGCCATAAGCCTATCCGCGGTCCCCCCCACCTCGACGGCTCTATGAGGTGTTGTTGGCAGCAGGGAGGTGCGCAGATCTGTTGCCAGGGCGATGACGTTTTCTCGGGGGACTTCTGTGAGCACGTGCATCTAGTAAACAACCTCCAGCCACCATCTGTGCATGCAATAAAGATTTTACTCGTGGAAAAACGAAGTGTTCTCCATAATAAATCTGTTCAAAATTCTACTACTAACGTGCTCTGCTAACCTGTCCTCTTGCCCCTAGTCCCTCTTTACTATATCTTTGCTGCCATTTTCCTCGCAGGTTTAGCAACAGCATCCAGTGAGCATCATAGCTGGGGGGGGGGGGGCTTAGCTTTTAGCATGTGTCAGATATACCAAGACAAATGGCTTGGTGATTTTCCACAAATTCACGCAGGGTGGGTGCCGTACGCCTCTGCAGCAGAAAATGCGAGCAGAGTGGGTACCTTCGCACTCCCTGCTCTGGACTCCACAGGTCAATACGGGAATCGAAACTCTCAGGGTGACTGGCAGGGTCCCTGAAAAGGTGAAATGGGACTTGTTTTTTTTTTTTGTTTTTTGTTTTTTTTAATATAGAGTAAAACATTGATTTTACTCTCTTCAGTCAATTTCTTGTTGGGATTTTGCCGCCATTTTAGTTCCTGGAGTTTTTCAATATCTTGCCAAAACTGTCGCTGACTCCTCCACACATGAAGACTTTAACCATTACGAAATTTACTCATTGACAATTTCCTATAGGTCTGTGGAGTAAATGTAAGGGCCGCGGTGCATAATACTACATTACTACATTGATCTGATCTTTTGATTGGTCCAAATTAAGGGACAGCCAGATTGGCCCCACAAAGTGCGGGTGGCTGCAAGTGAATTGTAGCTCCCCTCGTACCACCAGGTTAATATTTATTTTTCTTGCAGTTTTTCCATTCCAGGGAAGCCATTTAACCCAGTTCCCTGTGTCTTTAACATGAATGCTCTAGCTTTGCCGCGGCTCAGTTTGTGTTGACAGCAGCGGTTGGTTGTGGTGAGGCATCTTGTCTTTTTCCCACCCATATTTTATTTTTATTTTTTTTTGCCAAACTAGCAACCTGTTTCCTGTCCTGCGCCTCGTCCTCTGCAACGCTGCTCTGAGACGAGCCGTGAGACGCTTGCTGTTCTTCGCTTGAATATTTTGAGTTCGTGTCGACCTTCGGGGCCGTTGTAATCGATCGCCCCCTGACTCAGGTCGTGACCGACGGTGTGGTTTTGGAGAGGAAGTCTCCCCTGACTTGTTGCCGAGGGGAACTTGAGAGACTGAGTAAAGATGTAATTTTTAATTGTGATGTTTTGGAAGGGAAACCGAATGTTGGTTAGAGGAAGGTCCGCTGCGTTGGCTGCAGTGCCTCCTTCCCGCGTTGGCTCTGTTTGGGGCCTGAAACTGCAGATGAGAGACAAAGGGGTCCCATAAAGAACACATGTTTTTGGTGATCTTTAAATTTGACCTTCAATCTCATGCAAGTGATGATGGTCTGGCCTGTTTGGTTGTGGAGGGGGCTGTTAGTGCGATTTTAGTTTGGCTGCATTGTGGGGGTCCTCACCATGGTTTCTGGCACATCTAGGCAGCCTGGTGAGATCCAGGATTTGCAGAACAGCAGAGTGATAAATGGTCAGATTCTCTGGTGGTGATCTGCACAACACCAGCATCTCCACGTCCTGGTCACTCATCCTGTCCCCACTGAGAGAGACTCTCACTCATTTTTAAATCAAATAAAAATTGGGTTGAAGCAATCAAAATGCACGGTTGTCTGTCCTTTTGTTTTGTCTGGTTAAATTTGTACCTGGAGGTTTAGGCTTGGGCTAATATTTTGTGAAAAGCCGTAGTTGTTGCTTAATTTTGAAGTCTCTATTTAAAGAAGAAAAAAAAAAAAGCTTCCTGTTTCGCTTATGGGATGTTTAATGTTTAAGTTTGCTGCTGTAAACTTCTATGTCTGTCACCAAGTTGCGAAGATGACAGGAAGTTGGTGGGGGTTGGGGCAGTTGAGAGAAGGTTGTGGTAGTTTCTATGGTAGCGGCTTCTAATCAAGACTCCATTACGTTATTTTGAGTTAATGCATCTCTCAGACCGAGGGGAGAGACACTCAAAACAGTCACCTCGAAATTGGTGTGTATATAGCATGACTGCTAGTCGTCATGTTTATCGGACCGAGGACACTACGAAATAGCATGAGTTATCTTGGAAAAGCACGACGAGAAGCACAAGCTTTGGTGATTCCTGTGAAATGACTCAAAACTGAGATGCAAAGTTCTCCTACTTGCCTACTTGTGTGGTAACTAGAGAGCGTAGGTGGCTCAAAGCTGCTGGTAAATCAGCCAAATACAAAACTGGAAAGTTCTCCATTCTCAGAAGTCTGCTAGCCAGCACCATTCTGAAAGGTGTGAACATCAAAGAAATCTGGCTGCATGAGGTTTGCATGCCTTTATATAATGTAATATATGACCTAAGTGCCTGGAGTGTTTGTTGTTCTCTGGCTAATTAAACTTGGATTTTTTACTGCTGTCAGATCAGCCTTTATGTTGACTTTTGATGCCGCTCTTCCTAAACCCCCGACGGAAGAATCTCGCCCCGGCCAAGGCAAAGGGTAAGAAGGTGGATCTGCATGAACAAAGCTGAGCGAGAGTGATACCTCATGACCAACCACTAACACGTCAATGGAAAGGAAACCAGCTAGAGATAAAGTGCCTTATAATGTTGGGGGGATGTGGGGGGGGTGAGGGGTTGTGTTTTGCTGTGAGAAGGTAAGGAGCAATTCGGAGGGGAGACCATAGAAAAATGCAGTGAGTATGGAGTAAGGGGCAGGGCTGGGACCAGCATGCACCAGGAACAGGAGAGCCATGGGAGGTGTCTAGTAGATCCTCCTTCAAGGTCATCAGACATGCGTCTCTTTTGGTCATTTCCTAGTTTTTGGTCTTTCAGTGCTTTCATGCAATCCCTGTACGTTACACGGTAGTGTGCTGTGCCTGTTAACGCCCTCTGATCGGGCCCTCAGCTACTCGGAGAGGGAGGCGTTCTCCACTGGGGCTGCTGTGTGGAAACCGGCTTCTTCCTCCTTGTCACACTTCTCCTTCGTCAGCCACGCGGTTGCGTCAGTGTTTTGCAAAAACCTCAGCTCAGCTTAGCACGTTTCCTGTCACATCGCAGCAGGTACACACTCGCTCCGGGCCACATCGCCAACCCGTAGGAGGCACCGTGCACCGGACCACATCTCAAATCCTCAGCTGGTGGAATAGGACTTCCCATCTTCTCTGTCTGGAGTGAGGTAGGAACGCCTTGGCCCACAGTCACCATCATCCGAAGACTCGATGCTTCTCTGATGGAAACCAGCAGCTGCTCATTTTTGCTGAATTGTTTGAAATTTGTTTGTTCAACGAGAATCTGCTGCACAATTTCGTCTGGTTTTATTTTTATGGCGTTTTGTGTTTTTAAAAACATTTTCGGTGCAGTGCACATTTCACTTGAATGTAAAGGTATCAGCTTTCCTGTCGAATCAATTCTCCCACCTTTGAGGTGCTTATTTTTATTGTCATTATTATTATTATTATTATTATTATTATTGTTATTATTATTATTATTGTTATTTTATTACGATTGGAGAACATGACTATTTATTTGTTAGCTTAGTATAAAATCGCTAAAAGCAGAGTAGCCTTGTTTACCCTGCCTACAATAAACAGGTGGAAGACGTACAGACAGATGACCGTTGGAACCTTATGAAACTTTAAGGGAAACCACTTGGCTCATGATATATGCTGAAAATCTGTTTTATATATTATTTTAACAATTGTGAGGAAGGAAGAGACTAGGCAAGTGCGTAAATCTATGTCTTTGATCAGTATAAATGTTCATTTGCTAGAAAAATAAGTATATCCTAAGAATGAACCCAGAGGTCTTCGTGGTGTGTGTGAGGGAGCCTGGGTCAGCGCAGCAACAAGTTGTTTTTTACTTGAGAAAAGCTTAATATTCTGTTTTTACTTTACACAATCGCCATATAGTTGTTTTTGGTTTGGTGCTGCTTCTGATGTACCACCATTACTGTGATGATACGGACTGGTTTCTGAGCAAGCGGAGTGTCTGCGATTAATTAGTCCTTTTACAGACACTGATTTTTCACAGGATGTTTTTTTTTTTTACGCTGCGAGGTTTCAGACGTCCTCAGGGGATCTGTGTGTTTACAGCAAAATGATCAAGAGGGGGACAAGACGCAAGACGAAATGGGACAGGGCAAAGGTGCCATCACACAAGCGTAGGGTGCCTGCATGCTCTACATGCAGGCACTGCTCCCAGGACAAATGCAGAAGACGTGCAAAAAATGCAACACGCAGAAAAAAGAAGTGCCACATGTGGTGTGGTAATTTCACAAAGAATAGTGAGCATTTTTACTGGAAAAAAACGGCCGAGAAACATCTGGTCTTATTGCCACTCTGTATAATGACATGGGTTTGATTTCGCTGACACAGAGCAGTATGTTTTTTACACAAGAACAGAAACATGTATATCGTCAGTTAGATGGGTTGTCAAGGTCTTCTCCGGGCAACCAGCAAAACCACATGATTGTTTATAAAACTAGGAAATGAAAAATAATAGATGCAGCAGCTGCTTATGCATTTTATCATAAGGCAGATGCGGCGATATAGAATATTCAGCTTATAGAGCATATTTTCACACACACCATTGACATAAATCACGGGTTATATGTATTCATAGTTTGTTAAAGTATGATTAAATTTTACTGCTTCTAGCAGGTTGGTAATCGGTGTTTGACTCCTTGTGCTTCCAGAATCGCTGCCATGATTCCTTGGGCCTCTCTCATGCTGTGGGCTGCGGTGATGTTCCCTCAAGCCTTGCTGGATGAGGCCAATGGGACCCTGTCACCAGACATGCGAGCCCCAACCACCTTGAGTGGTATGCAGGCAGCGTCCAGTATAGGTGCATTGGCGGTGGGCGGATCCACGATGGCACCTATGCTCCATGAAACAGAAGCAGCCTCTATATTGCCTCTGATAGGTGGAACCCAGGAGCCAATCAAAATCGAAGTAACCGATCAGGGAGAAACAACTAGTCAACCTGCAAGTAACTTTCAGTCAGCCACCAACCACCAGCTTCTCTTGGCGATGACTTCAAAGCCTGCTCTTGCCTCGGGTTCTTCAGTGAACAACACCTCCACCCATGCACCGTCTAACATAACCTCTTCTCACTCCACCCCCACACTGTCAACTCATTCTATGTCTAACTCCACCTCCGGACTGCCTGGCTCCACCCTAACCCTGTCAACTCATTCTATGTCTAACTCCACCTCTGGACTGCCTGTCTCCACCCCTTCACTGTCAAACTTAATCCATTCTATATCTAGCTCCATCTCTGCATCTCCTCACTCAACCCCGCCACTGTCTGACTTGACCCATTCAGCATCTCAGTCCAGCACGGGGCTGCCGGACTCCACCACTGTTGCATCCAGCTCAACAGCTGCTTCTCTTCACAAACAATCATCTGACTCCACCCAAGCCTCTGTCATTTCCACATCCAAGCCCACTGACTCTACAAACTCCTCCATGGGAGCCGTGGTCCCCAAGAAGCCCTTGACCACTACGTCAGCAAAGACCAGGTCCTCTACGATACACCAAGAAGGGAACAATGGGTCAGGGGGCAGTAACTGCCCTTCCCGCAAGGATGGGTTGGTGAGCCAATGCTTAATCGCCATAGCCTCCCTGGCTGGTGTGGCTACCTTCTTCATGGTCTGCACCATCTTCCTGTGCACCAAGCTCTCCGCCCAAAAACACCGGTACAGGATGAGCATGAATCAGGGCACCGAGATGATTTGCATCTCTAGCCTACTACCTGACGGTGATGTTGCTCATGCCAAACTTCGTTACCCAAAATCCAATGGTGCCCTGATCCCCAATGTTGATGAGAGCGAGGGGGATGACCTTACGCTCCACAGCTTCCTCCCGGAAAATGAGAGGACCACCTAAGCTCATACTGTGTTCTAGGAACCCGTGGACCTATGCTTCCAAGGGCCAGCAGGGGGCGTAGTGCATAAAGACATGGAGTAAGGTTGCCCAGTGTAAATTAAATACCTGAATAAACTGTAAGTTGTTTTGGATAAAGGGAGGCTGTTTCTTGCCTTTGTGTCTTGGACCAGCGCGACTGGGTCATGCTGTGGATACGTCACTAGCAGAAAGAGGAAGAGAAACAGGAAACCAGCGTTAGTGGTTTTTTTTTTTTTTTTTTGCATAATACGTACAACTGAACCTCCATCCTCCTGGTTTGTGACAAACTGTTTTAAGACAGTTGCCATTAATGGACCTCGTGTGGTTCGAGGCCGTTTTTAGTCATTTCCTTTCAGTTGGGCCTGTGAGTTCTGCCGTCTGTGTCACACCCAAATGAACCTATGCATGTTTATTTATGCCGCTGACTTCTGCAAAACACTGCACTGGAGCTCCGAAAGCTTTGCCATCCTGGGTCCGTATTCACCAATCATCTTAAGGCTAAAAGTAGCTCCTAAGTCTGGGAGAACTAAAAGATAATTGAGAGGATTCCTAAGTCACTAAGACCGATTCGCAAACAGTTGCAAAATGGCTGCTGTCAGTCCACGTTGCAATGTCATGGAAACATTAAACCAACGCTGAATCACTTAAAGGATACCGTTTCAGTTCGGGAGGGAATACTGATGATTGTGGGGCTTGTGAGGAATGCAGTAACATCTCCAACAAACAGAAGCAGCCCAATCATACACAGTGGGACCCCCATATAATATAATTGAAATTGGTTCGAAATACAGCACAGCTGTTTCAAATGTACTGTACAAATTAAATTACTGAACTGTGTATAATTAAAATACGCTATAATACAGTACTGTACATAAAATATAGCTTATTGTAGTTTGGCTACTGTGTCTCGGCTCGTTTTTGGTGGTTTATCATTAACTTTGATGAGTCTATATTCGTAATGGATAGAAAATGATTTTCTTTTTCCCGTCATGATTTCTGTGCACGCAGCATTAGCCTCAGGTCGCTAGCCAGAAGCAGACGGGTCACCGCAAGGCAAAGTAGGGCGATCAAAGTAAAGTAGTACAAACGGTACCACTTTACAATAAGGCTACTCATATGAAGGGTTTATGAATGGCTTATAATCTGGTTATTAATTAGGTTGTATCACTGTAGATTATTAATAGACAATTTTGAACAAGTTATAACACTGTTTTCTTTTTATTAATGAGTTACTACCATTTACAAGTGATTAAAGGGAGCCTTATTGTAAAGTGCTACCATAAAAAAAAAGAATTAGTGTAGTTTTATTCTTTTCGTATAGTGTCATTTATAAAAGGACCCCAAGTGAACACTGTATGCAGACTGCTTGATTACTATAAGCAAATTATTTAAACAGTATTTGTACAGGAATGATTCTGTCCCAAGCTTTTTGATCCGTATAAGCGGTTGATTACTATAAGCTTTTTACACTGTACTTGTGTTTATGGGATGTAGCGTGTACATTTTCACCAGCACATACTGACCTCTCATTGGCCAATCTCTGTGGTTACTGCAGACAAGCTTGTGCATGAGAACTGACGTCAGCCAAAGCGACAATCTTACTTTTATCTTAGGAGTTGGCTCTTTTCCTAACTAAAAGTTGCTCTCAGCCACTTTGTGAATAGGTTTTAGGAAAAAAAAAAACTAGTTAAAAACTTTTACTACGATTTAGGAGTACTCTTAGTGGTAAGATAAACTGCTTTGTGAATACGGGCCCTGATTTCCTAACCTGTTACAGCTAAAGGTCTTGAGAAAGACCTTTTCAGGACGTTCTTCCTGGTTGTCTGTTTCCCAGGTGATGGGCGCCTCAGCTCCTAAATGCCGCAGGATTTTGTTGGGAGGCTTCTTGGTCCATACAATTCCTTGTCGTGTTACGTACCGCAATCATTAGATTTTTACTTCTGCGGATTAGACACTATGGAAAGTCCTTCAACGTTTTCCAAGTTGAACAATTCATAACATGAAGACTCAAAGGACCCCCCCCCCCAATGTCTCATAAACTTTTGAAACTGGAACATCAGTCTGGCTTCTTTGAAGTGACATCTGCTGATACCGAAGGTACTCTGGAAATCGGGTTGTGAAACCTCATTGTTCAGAACTGCCAGTGTTAGCCAAAGGTCAGTACTCTCCACCACTGGCCCACTGGCGGCAGCATGTCATCCTGTGAATTATTATTCCGTGGACTTTTGTAGATTTACGTTATGCAGACCGCGGGTTAAGAATGTCCGATTTACAGACACTTACTCGCACTTACGTACCACCATAAAGCCTATTATATTAAAAATTAGAGTTAAGTACAACGGCTCATACTAACAAAAGCACGCACTGCACTATGATGCTCATGAAAACGTTTGCAGCTTTAGCCGTTCGTCGGCTTGAGGTACAGTACAGTGCTGTATGTAGCTACTTTTATTATAATTATATAATTATTATCATTATTATGCAATGTATTGACTTTCCGAAGACAGACTTAAGCAAGGGTTTTCATTTGTTACCTGGGGACTGCCTATATTGTAAAATATTCTTCATTATCATGTTATTACAATATATACTTAAGCTGAAAGTTTAATAAAGTAATTTTAGGGTTGTCATCCCAAATGACAATATTATTATTCATTTGTCTGTTATCTGCTACGCTAACTTTATATTTCAGCTTAAGGATAAAAGGGAACCTTAAATTCAAAAATGATTGGTTGGTGTATTTGATTGACAGGGCAGCTCACCTATTGCTGGCTTATTCCTTGGCCCGCCCATACAAGCTCTATGCACTGGGAATCAAACCCCAGGCTGCTAGCACTGCTGCCAGTGAGCAGTTGGTTCCTCTGGTTCACAGAGGGGGTGAGAAACTTCCACAAGCCTTTGCTGCCACCAGGAACACATGCACACGTGCACAGCACCCTTCCTGTGGAAACATCTGGAAATAACTATCTTTAGTCAGCACAAATATTCATATGGGCTGAGGTCTCCTCTGATCTATCACAGCATGTTACCTTCTTAAGCTTTTACTTTATTCAGGGCATCAAACAAAATCTTCAGCTTTATTGTTTGTTTCCTTGCAGTCCCATAATCCCATACACTACTATTAGCAATTTGTAAATCGAGGCCCACAATAAAAAGCACATTTACCTTATAAACAACCCCATGGTGCCCTAGGTTGCATGTGCAGCCTTCATCAGTACCAACTCTCCTGTTGGTTGATTTTAAAAAAAAAAAAAAAAAACTCTTTTCATTGTTTAAAAAACAAAGATACGTGAGCAAAGTTACGTGTTTTACTTTTCTTTTTAAACAAAGGAAAACAGAACCCTAACACCGTATCCCACCCAGACTGAATTTAAGAATAAAATAAAATAAAATAAAAAAAATAACCAATCAATTAAATGGATGGGTGGATGGATTGATGGATGAAGAAATACTGAGGTGGTGCAGTGGTTAGCACTGTTGCCTCACACCTTTAGGATCTGGGTTTGAGTCTCCTCCTGGATTGCATGTTCTCCCTGTACTGTCATGCGGTTTCCTCTGGGTACTTCTGTTTTCTCCCCATAGTCCAAAAACATGCTGAGATTAATTGGAGCTACCAAATTGCCCAAAGGTGTATATGTGTGACTGCGTCCCTTGCCTCTGGGATAGGCTCCAGGCCCCCCACAACCCTGAATAGGATAAAAGGTCGCAAAAAATGGCTGGAATTCTACTACTGTTGCAAACAAATCAAAATATATTCTTTAGAAGGAAAGGAAAAAAATTAAAATGTATATTTTACTGAGGGCAGCATGACATGATCTTGAGAGTCATCCCAATTTACATCAGTTTACTAACATTGCTTTATATCGTGCAGGGTGGGGAAATGAGGGTGACCATTCCTATGACTTTAAAACATGGTTTAAAAAAATTAAAATTGAAGGACAAAAGAGGATGCAAACAGCATGAAGAAGCAACAGCAACTGCGAATTAATGTTCCATGTGGTTGTCACCAGCCCTTGGAGAATCGCCTGCGAGACGTCGAACTGACGCTGTGCTTCTGCCAGGACCTGGGCGAGAGGTGCAGGTCCTTACGGCCGCATCCTGATTGGATGTCTGATTGCGATGGGGCTCCCGTCATCCAGCGGAACACCGTGCCCATTGTTGCGGGGGGTGGCCCTGACACATGTGCTTACACTTTCTGAACAGGCCCCGTCTGTCTCAGGGGAGGGTTTTCTGCAGGATGCTAATTAAGCAGGAGCTGATTGATCGCTGATTCCCCCCCCATCTGCTCACGGGACTGACAGAATGGGAGACGTCATGTCTGCGAGGTGGACAGTCCTGAGAGTGACTGCTTACAGGATAACGGCGTCCATGTCCTGCTCTTTCCAGCACAATGACGGCAATCCTGACGTTCGACACCCCATCCACTCACCTGGGCGGGTCGTATAAACACCCATGAGGCTAAGTCCAGCCACAGGAGCCGACAACCCACCTCCCCTCCCCCCCACTGCTGGGTCCTCCAGAAGACCCATTCCAGCTCCACATTCCCAGATGTGCTGCGGAGATTTCTCCAGTCCCCGTGCTCTATCCAAAGCTCCCACCCCCAGCCTGCTACCCTTCCCTCACGCAATAAACCAGAGCCTAATAAGAACAATGTGTGTGTGTACACCACTGAGCGACTCTCCTCTGTCTGACTGGCAGGAGTGAGAGAGGACTCCGAGAAGTAGGGGGAGGGAAAGACCCCCCCACCCCGGTGAGCAGTGCTGGCTGTTTTTTTTTACAGACCAGAAATTCTTCAAACAGTCCGGAGCAGTCGTGAGTTACCACTGGGACACGAAAGGCATGAGAACTCCCTCTTTCTTCCTCACCATCTCTTCCTCGCCATCCTCCTCTCTTCCTCTCCACGGGCCGTAAGGACTGCTGTCTATTTTCACCAGTTCCACGGATCACCTTGGGCAGTACTGGGCTGTGAGTAAGAAAATCTCTCTTCTAAAGTTACTTCAATGGGTAAAAAGTTGGAATTAATGGAGAACAAAGGAGAGTCAGGGACAGTACATTTAGAGAGAAATATGCAGGTTATTATGGGATGCATTTCATATTGATAGCTACTTAGTGTAAACTGTAGACAATGCTGGTTATGTGTATAGTAGGATTTGATAGTTTTCCAGCAACGTTTTCAAACAATAGGTACCTTTCTTCTGACCAGTGCGTGGGTCTTTCTTAAGACACTGTTGGGTTGATGCCAGCAAGTTGACAGTAACCAAAGTCGCTCAGCTTGTCAGAAGCGTGACAGCTGGTGGTCCTGGCACTGATTTTTTGTAATTGTCTGGTTGATTCTTTTAGCTATGACATGCATGTCATCATTTTCTGAGCCAGGGACGTAGTGCTGGTCAGGGGGAGCCTGAGCAGCGGGTTGGTTAACTGTGACATTCATGTGGTGGGGATGGCAGGCACAGGAAAGTCATCTATAGTTAACTGCAAAAGTTGGGTTCCTGTCAGAAAGAGGCTGTGTATGAATGCACGTACACTTTTTGTAACACAGAACTTGAATTTCCCTGGCAAGCCTTTAACGTGAAGCAGATGTTGAGCCATAACTTGTTAAGCTCCAGTTTTGTGTAAAAGTTAATAAAACAAACTGGGATTCGCCAAGCATGCTCTTTCAGGGATGTGGAGCGGCTCGGGGTTCAGAGTTTTCCGTGGATCTCAGGGTGAGTTGGGTGGTCCTGGTTCTGATGGGACACCGGGTCCAGATTCCAGAGTCCTGCTGCTACCAGGATAGACACTAAGTCTCCATCTTATAGGGGAATTACAGTCAGCTTTGTTTTTTTTGCCTTAACTCTCATGGTGGAAACACAAACCTGATACGTGTTTCGAGAGGTAGATGTAAATGTAGAGTTTTATGCCATGAGGTACTCACAGAGGTCTAAGATTCTTTGGAGTGAGTTTCTTGCAGCCAAAAATGTGCATCTAAAAATAGCACGACAAAGATGAGGCCAGCGTAGATCGGTCGCTAATCTGCAGTGGAAACTAGACATCTCCAAAACAGAAAATCACTTTAGAATAGCAAAAACTTTGAAAAAAAATCTAAAACAACTCACAAATACTAAGACCAGAATGTTTTTCTGTGAAATGAGAACCATATACAGGAGTAATTAGGGAATTTTGTTTTGACTAGCAAAAATCTTTTCATGGAAGATTTGTGGAGACTATTGATCTACATAACTACATCCTCCGTATTCCTGACCTGTCTACCCCCTTGATGGCCAGTTTTTCGCTGGTACTTGTGACTAGTGACATGGTGTATTGCAACAGCAATAAAGGGGTTTCATCATCATCTTCATCATCATCAACTGGTCCTTGTGGTGTTTATGAAGGAGAGGGTTGATGCATCCTGCAAACTCCGTGACACCAAGACAGCAGCCTTCTGGGCCTAATAACTGTCAGTCGACCTGCTTTCCATCCAGCCAGTCGGCCTCATTCCAGGAGGGATATCTAACCTCACTTGCCCCAGAAGTCTGGCACAACAATCATACAGGAGATCCAGAAAGGAGAAGACCCAGTGGAGGGAGATACAGGAAATTCTATGAAGACTCTAAAATTCCATGCCCCCCAACCCCAAAACACGCATCCTTACTTTAGCCTTGACTCAATGCACAGCTGTCTCAACAAACAACCCTAATACCACAAAACCCACGTCAACCCTGAACAGTAAATCAGCTTTTAAAAATAGCCCACAATCCCAACTAACCACTCTGACAACCGATGTTCCCAAACGCAGCTACAAACTGCTGGATAGATTTTATCCAGTTATCAATTCATACTGTTCAGCTCTCCACTGAGCGTGTCATGTGTCAAATGCATCAGCAATGAGAATCAGACACAGATCACTTCAGCAGGAGCCACGGACTTCCAAACAAGCCCCCTTTCTTCAATCACCACTGAATCTTCAGTGTGATGTCATTCTGGTCAGGTAGTGTCGATTTGGATCTGCCTCTCTGGCAAGTACCAGCAGTAGGGTTTCCCAGTTCTGCTGCTGGGGGGGGCAGTCTGCAACGCAGTTTGCAAATTTTCCTGCTCAAACACTCCAGCTAATTACCAGGATTAGTAGGTGTGTTTCTGCAGGGAAATCTGCAGAACCAGAGAAGCCTGACCTACAGCATGTGTGATTCGCAGGGTTTCTGTCAGAATAAATACAGTGGTCTTAGTAAACACCATATCTGTTGCTGCTGATGGGTGCTGTGCATGTTTTTTCTATAATGTGTTACTTTTCCTAAATGTAATCAGGAGCCTGATAATGGAGGTACTGGCCCTGTGAGCCAGACTGACCCAGCAGGTCTGCGGACACTGGCTGCCCCAAACCGACCGATGCCATCCCACTCAAACCCTGGGTCGAACCCTCCATATTGCTCTGGCTTTTATACATTTAGCATTCCTCGGGAGGCTTCGACAACCTGGGATTTTTCCACATTCAGGTCGTCGTCGACTTATGACCAGTGCGGCTTACGACTGATCAACTTTACGACCGTTCAGAGACCAGAAATATGTTTCCACGACTGCGGCGGGTCTGGCAGTGAGTGTAGCCCAGCGTGAGTGTATGATAGCTTCTGCCCCAACTGCTGGCAGCAATGAACTAAGAAAATGGTGATAAAAAGGTTAAAAACATCAAGCAATATGACTTAAAGATGTTAGAATGTTATTATACTGTATACTATACACATGATAAATTTTGCATATAAAATGAAGGGCTGACTTACAACCGGTCACTCAGAACCGATCTCAGTTGTAAGTCGACGGCGACTTGTAGTCTACCGTTTAATACTGTCTTAGTTTTTGTAGGCTGTCTGTGGTCACCTGGCTTTAATTTCCACTCATATTTTTATGGCTTTAATTTCCACTCATATTTTTATCGCCATGTAACATTAACCGCTACTTTAATCCACTATGCTCTTCTGGTGTCCTTTGGCACATGTCTGATGAGGAAGGCACTATATAAAAAATATTTGAAAAATTTCTTGGGTATGTGTGTCGTATTTGTTTTACTTTGTGTATCCTGGCCGACATTAATGTCCCGGTGCAAAGGAGCCTCTCTTTCCTGTTCTGTTCAGCGTGAAATCTAACCTTACCCTCTTCACCCTGCCCCAGCCTTAAATCCATCATCAGCTTGTTCGTTGATGTCCTCATGAATGGCGGTGGATTGACTTAGGTGCCCTTACGGACTCCGGTATCATTCCGGAGCTCAGTACCCCGATGAGTTGAAGTTGCCTGTTCTGGACGTCCTGAGGCTGTTCACACTATTAGCCGTTTGCAGGTTGTACTGGACACCACCAACTGGTGGACTGGGGGGTTAAAGAACATTCGCATGGTGCAGTGATCCCTGTGTTTGCTGTAGATAAATGCAGGAATGAGTATCATTATGCTATCTATCTATCTATCTATCTATCTATCTATCTATCTATCTATCTATCTATCTATCATCTATCTATCTATCATCTATCTA
>JAOYFF010000116.1:24008220-24036643 GCA_025773925.1 Cryptomyrus ogoouensis
ATCTATCTATCTATCTATCATCTATCTATCTATCATCTATCTATCTATCTATCTATCTATCTATCTATCTATCTATCATCTATCTATCTATCTATCTATCTATCTATCTAATCTATCCATCCATCCATCCAATCATGGCTGTGTTTCTAAGTGTGTCTGACTCTGCTTACGTCGACTATGATCATACTGCCATCCCATTGCTCATCCTTCTTCGCCTGGGTGTGGTTCTGATCTGAGCCCGTTGGTTACGTCCGTGTGCGCCGGTGTCGGAGGGAGCGGTCACACCGCTTATCAGTGTAGTCCCAGTCTGTGCTGATGCAGACTGTGCAGCTGGCTTCTGAAACAGTAGCTGTGTGGAAGCAAGAGAACGTGGACTTCCTCCTCATCCCAGACAATAAATTCTATTGTCATTCGCAGGAGAACGACACGGTGAGCGTTTCCGGTGAAGTCCGCCGCAGACAAAGCCTGCTAGTGTGGAGATGACCACAAATCCGTTTGTGCTTTCCGCTGTTTTAAAATTTTCTTCTTCTGTGCGGATGTTCCCCTTCGTATGCTAAAAACGTGCCGTTAGTTATGTGCAGGAATTTGAGCTGAAACTGGGCTGTCAATCACCGCTGCCGTTATTGAAAAAATACAGTCTGTAGGGACACTACAGTAACCGCGCCCGATGAGACCAAAAGACCAAAAAAGCTTTTATTTATTAAACCTACAGACGAAAAATGTCAACAAACGTAAATTTGGAGGGCAGCAAATTTTAGCATATACATAAATATAAAAGCATTAATAGCCATGTAAGTGTATGAATAACCAGACAGGCATAGCGTACTCTAATACATCTTGGGACCCAAGCAACGTGAACATAGTTTGCAGTCAACATCATGTCATCATTGCAGTGGCTCCAACCACAGATAATGTAGGAATGTCATTAGCAGGACCTGAGTTAGGAGGACGTCCGAGCTGACCTTCTCAGCACTGGAGATTCATAATGCTGTTTGTGGGCCACCAGATCTCTAGTGGTTGGATAAATGTCCACCCCTGAGACCGTAAAGGGCCACAGCCAGGTCAGCACAATATTCATGTCTTTGAATACTTTCAGCAGTGCATTAGAACATACAGACAAGGACTTACGTGCAGAATTTTTGTAGACATTTTTATTCAGATATCAGAGCAGCTTCCAGGACTGTGGGTAATGACTGTCATCTTGTTTGGTACAGGTTTCCTGGGGTACCATGGAGCACTCCCTGGCTCTTCACCTGGCCATTGTAAGCCTTGTTCTTCTGAATGAGTATGGAGGAACCACCCCTTTCCCCATTAACATGTCTTCTGAGGGGAGCGGGGAGACGGGCTCAGAGGGGCTGACCACCACCGTGTATTTTGCTCCGAGCCCCGTATACGTGTCCCCGACTGATGAACTCTCCAGTGGAACACGTATGGAGCAGTCTGTCCTGAGCCAGGTGGCTGGGTTCCTGCAGGACCACCTCCTCCTCATCGTCACATCAGCCTCCCTTCTGGTGACGGTCGTCTTCCTCCTCTGCTGTGCTGCCGTTGTGAGCCGAAAGCGCAAAACCAGCTCCTATTACCCGTCCTCCTTCCCTGCTCAGAAGTACGTTGACGAAAGGGATAGTATCGGAGGTTCCAGGACCTTCAGCGAGGTGCCAGACCGGCAGCCCGATTCCCAGGGTGCAGAGCCTGTGGACTCTGCCAGGCAACTCCAAGTGGACATTATGAAGGCTGCTAAGAATCTGCGAAGCCCTAGCAGGAGTCCAGTGTCTGAGGTCATGGGAAAGGTCACTGAGGCATTGCTTCCAGAGGTCAAAGGACTACCAGAGGAGTCAGCAACAGAGATGGTAGAAAAGGAGGCTCACATTATGGCCCCTGTGGATGGAACAAGTGATCTTCAGAATGAAGAGTCCTGTCAGCGTGAAGCCCAGGAGTGTATGTTTGACGTCAAGAAGGATGAGGTCCTCAAAGAAGACACCATCGGGCAGGAAGCTGAGCAGGATGAAGCTCCATGTGGCCCCCAGCTGCCAGGTGTCCACCGGGAAGTAAGTTCAGGAGATGTGAAGGAAGCTGTGCTTCCAGAATCACAAATGGTCATGGAGGAAACAGCTGTGATTTAGTACCACAAAGGGCCTTAAAACTGTTCCGCTGATGGTCAACAAGGGAGCCGTCTAAACTGAGGCCGAAATGCTGGTGTTCATCTTAGGCCTGATCAGTCTTTTATCTGCCAGTGATTATTTCTGAGAACTCTTATCAGAACATGTTTATATCTCACACCACTGACAGATTTAGGGATATTTTTCATTCTATCTTTAATCATTCTTTC
Organism: Cryptomyrus ogoouensis; assembly: GCA_025773925.1. Lineage (NCBI taxonomy): Eukaryota > Metazoa > Chordata > Actinopteri > Osteoglossiformes > Mormyridae > Cryptomyrus > Cryptomyrus ogoouensis. The sequence continues at coordinate 24,010,547 of JAOYFF010000116.1, forward strand.
AGCGTTTAAGCAACAGCCTAAAATCATGAACTGCAGGCACCAGCTGTGGATCGAGTGAAAAACAGACTCATTGGAAACCTTAATGATGAACATATGTCTTTTGTAAACTCAGTGTTGGGCACTGCTGTTGTACATTTAATCATGTCCTACAGATGGAGAGAGGTGGTCAGCAAAGTCCTCCACACGCCTGCTTCAGTTAAAATATCCACCTGTGTACATGGGAATGGCATAAAACTGTTTAATCCACTTTAGATAGAAGTAAATGCTAAGCAGCTTATTACATAATAATAATAATGGCTTAAACTGATGAGTGATGGAATAAGGTGACGTCTGTGCACATTTCAGTTTTTATAGTTAAATGCATTTTAAGACACCTTCATAAACAATTCAGAATTCTGCATTTCCAAAATAGGGACGGTCCTATTTTGGCCACTGATCTCTGTAGACCTTTTCCTACTCGTTGTATATTAATATAAATATGACTACGACTCTACATTTTGGAGTGGCATTACCCTGAGCCCATCCATCAGTCTTCCAAAAGCTTATCTGGTACAGTGTTGCAGGTCTGGATCAGTCACTTTTTTGTTTATGCAAAATAAATTGCTAGTTAAATTCGTGCCTGTTTTCTTTGTCGAACAAACACCCATCTTTTTACAGATAGTGAAATGTGTCACTTTGGGGTACACTCCAGGTATAGTTTGGCAACAGGTGTATAATCAGTAGCACAGTCAGTCTGGCTTTGTCCCATTTACCCCACCAAGTACACACTTACACACTACCACACACTTTAAACGCATTAATGCGTTTGCCGAAGTATCCAATGGTGTCCCCTTCCTCAAATAAGCCACGTGCAGTGTGCTAAATATGCACTTTATCCACACTTTGGCAAATACCACATGAAAGCGGTCTTCAGCTAAGTATATAGACCACAATGCACCACATCAGTGGCGACTGATGTTTACATCGAACACGAGGAAGTCTGTCGGCATATCAGAGTGCAATATATCTCCTAAGAAATTTCAATTTAAGTGCGCAAATAACCTATATTTACACAACCTAGGCTACAGTGAAGGACAACCCCAAAACACCAACACAAATGATAGCATAGTTCCAGCGTTTCTTGTTCACCTCTTCATATTTCAAGTGTGTCCCATTGCTTTCAAGAAACGCCTGGGCAATCGAGCTCTTATATACACTTGCATGTTTCGCATCTTACGTTGGCATACATCACCAAAGTGTGTAGCATCTCAGTGCGAGGAAGCGGGACGGAGCCACCATGTCCTCAAAGTCACTCTCATTTGACCGTAATTGAAAACTCCTTTGCAACTTACTAAGCCGCACAGTTGCCCTTTATTACCTGGCACCAGATCTTACAGTTTAGAGCACTGACTTATAATTTGGACACTCAAGGCTTGTCCCTTGAAGGGAAAATAGCTTCTCGGAGCCATTGAGGCAAGATTTATTAAGCTATAAGTTGCGTAACACCCATATTGTTGTGCCACTTTGAGTTATGGGTGTCGGCAAACCAACATGATGTAAATATGCTAAACTGTAATAAAACAATGAGGCCCAATGCGTTAAAAAAATGACTGAAATCTGACTCACTATACAACGACCATTAGATGTAATCCTCAAGCAAAGACACAAAAACCTGGGCGTGAAACACGACTTGGTAAGTTCCTGTGGATTCTGGCAGCTCAGACGGGTCATCAAGCGTCCGTGGAGTGTGGGGAGGAAAGGAACGAAGGGGGGGGGGGGGGGGCGGGCATGCTAACCGGGGGGAAAGCAGTAAATCTTAAATATCTGGGAAGGAATTTCCCCATGGCTGACCAGAGCCCATCTCCTGCTTTGAAGTGATCCTGGATGGGGGTTTTTTGGGGGTGAGGAACAGACCTCCTCTTTGAGCAGGAGAAGTACTGGATTGACTCATCTATGTCTGAGGGGGCAGGGGGTGAGCTTCCTCATTGGTCCCATCCACTGGATTCCCCACTGTTATACAACTCCTGGGTTTGTGTAGTAAAAAAATAAAATCTATTTGATAGCAGGGTTGCTGAAAGGGCAGTATTCTAACCTGAAGGTTGTTGGCTCAAGTCCTAGGAAGTGCTCCTCTGGTAATTTTATGCACAGATGAGTCCATCACAGTCAACAGAAGGAATCTTGTGGAGAATGTCCCAAAAATGAATCCAATCACAAACCACGGTGACAGCATCTGGGCCCCTGTAGGGGGCGGTCTTTGGGATGGATGGAGCCTCTGTGCTTAGCAAAAGTAAACAGATGACAGACATAGGCCACACAAGATACCTGTATAATGGTTTCTGCACAGGAATTCTGTCCACAGCAGCTCACAATCCATATTTGCAATTTTTAATGCAAACTATTTATAAAAAGCAAAGAATTACTTGCATTGGAAAAAGGAAGAAAATCATGCCTATAAACCTCCTAACTTAGGTTAAGGGCTTGAAGTCACGCAGCTGGGACAACCACGACACATCCTTAGATCAAATCGGTACAACTCCATGAAAATACTGTATTACAGTAGCATCAATCAAGCATTAAAGTCATTGCAAAATAAGCTACTCTTTACATAAACTGGTGCCTACATAAAGTTGATGCTGCTGCCATCTAGTGGATAACCATCATTTTAGGTCACACTCATTCTCACGCTACTGATAATTTCACTGTAGATAAAAAGACAAGTCTGCACATTTGATGCTTTATTACTGCTTTAATATGGTTATTATAATAAGGTCATGTGTCCAAGACATGACTTATTACCAGCACACCGCATTTCTCAGGCAAAAAGGGAATAGTGAGAATGTAAAATATGGGTCCTTTCACGCAACCAGTGCGACAGCGAGACAGTGCTGACAACCTTCTGCCACATTCCTGCACGTTCTATATAAATGACATATTTTAGTAGGACATGCTCTAGAAAACAGGCCAACATACACACACACACACAGACACACACAAATAGAAGGCTTCTACCTTTAACCCCAACAATAAGGTTTTACTCCACATCAATAATCTGATGAGATACTTTTTTTTAAATTGTGCGTTAACTGGAGAGAGGGTTGGTGGGACCGCAGGGTCCGCTGGGAGTGGGGGGACCAAGTCACGTCGCCTTGGCTACTGGCAGAAGGATGTGGGAGCAGTGGCCCTCAGATGCTGGCCTTCGCTGGCTCTTTGTCCTTCTGCTGTTTCAGCCTGTAATCGGCCAGCGCTGCTTTTATGGCATCTTCAGCAAGCACTGCACAGCAAGAGAGTCGCGTCAGGATTCCCATCTCACTTCAATAAAGGCAACACAAGTCATCTGTGTGGTTTCACATGCCGGTTGTTTAAGAAGAAAAAAGTGGTGGGATCACATCGCCCCCTAGTGGGCACCCAACACTGGACTCAGACTGCTGTTGTAGGCTCTACTCAAGACCACAGGTCACCCCAAAATTTAATTATGCATATTTAAATGTAAGTGTACAATACACCACACTAGCTACAACATGGCATTGTTAATGCGGCACATTTTTGCGAAAGCCTGGGAAACCACAGCCATGCAGAAAACTCACAAAATAACTCTCAGGGTGGGCCAGCAGTATTACAACATGGATATCAAACTACACCAAAACACAAGCACATACTGGAACAGTGCAGCTTTACTGGAGGAAGACTCAGTTCTTTGGCAATCTCGGTATTCTTAATTTTCAGGGCTTCATCAACCTGCAAGCAAGAAAAACAATATCAGTTCCCAAAGAGTGAAGGAAAAGCAGAGTAGACATGGATATGGAAGCAAGTAAACAAATGTGACAGAGGAAACTGAAAAAAGGCCAGAGCATAAAATAAACTGCTTGTAAAGTCAGACAGAAAAAAACCAGGTGGGAACAGGAAACTAGGCCACTCACAGATTTCCCCTTGACCCACTCAGTCGCCAGCGAGCTGGAAGCGATTGCGGAGCCACAACCAAATGTCTTGAACCTGGCGTCCACGATCTTGCCCTGATCATCCACTTCAATCTGTGGAAAGAGTTTGAGGGGGGGGGTTTACCCATGACATCAGATACAAATACTGAAATAAATGAAATATAAATCAAATCTAAACATAAAATAAACAAAAGGGGTGGCTGTCATCTTACTTGCAGTTTCATCACATCCCCACAAGCAGGCGCCCCCACCAATCCTGTCCCCACATTTTTGGCATTCTTGTCCAGTGAGCCGACGTTCCTGGGATTCTCATAGTGATCCACCACCTTCAAAAAACACAGATATATAATCCATCACCTTCAAAAAACACGGATACATAAACCACACTAATCTCCTACTGTAAGCATATTCCATTCCTGTATAAACCAAGGTCACAAAACTTAAATTCATGTTACTCATGTGGGCGGTGTGTGGCTCAGTGGGGTGGGGCGGTTGTGCCTGTGATCGGAAGGTCACTGGTTCAAATCCCAGAGCAGGCAGAGTGATTTCACCATTGGGCCCCTGAACAAGGCAACCCAAGAATGTTCCGATGGCTATCTGACTCTTTCTTCATAATTACATTTCACGTTGGACAAAAGCATCTGCTAAATAAATGAAATGTTTATGTTACACAAGGGTAGATTGTGTAACAAATACCCAAATAAATTAGTTGAGACAAAAACACCATGTTACGTTGCTAGGAGACAGCACCCCTACTAAAATAAATCAGGCAAATATAAACAGGAGATACAGAAAAACCAACAGAGAACCCCAGGGCTTTCAGAGCTAAGGTGCTGAGTCATTCTCGGTCATACAAAAACAAAAAGGACAGTTATGAATTACTGATTTTCAGTTTTAGAAAACAACCCACATGTCAGCTGCTCATAATTAAGCTAATTGGGCTTATGGGCAAATATCTTGTTAGAACATTATATGGTTTCAGTTCAAATTTAACATAGTTATTTTTCAGTAATGGTTGTCTAGTCTTTAATAGGAAACAGCCAGTTAGTTACTTACCTAGGTTACACTCCAGATGAACAAAAACAATTCTCTAATCATAATGTGCTTAACATACAAAGCAAACTGAATTTGCCTTCAGTATGTCAATTTGCCTTCAATACTCTTACTACTGCCTAAATGTCTGTCTTTTTATTTATTTTTTTTTTTACTATCAAATGTATGCATTATGCTACTGTAAACCTGCAAATTCCTTTGGGATTAACAAAATGTATATCTTTCTTATAATGGAGAGAAAAAGCTTTGGACTTAAATCCATATACAGTACACTCTGTTAGGAGAATCCAATAATCTCACGACCTACTCGAGTTTTAGATGTGGTATGCAATCAATAAACTTTTAACTTAAAATTGACACTAGTCTACTACATATGTAAGCTAAGCTATAGTGTCCATGAACAGTTCATTGGGGAGGGGTGAAGTAAGATAAACAATTTCTCCTTCTTACCTATTCGAGAATTTAGGAAGCTTTTATTGTCTAAAAAGGCTGAGATATTGCGCTTCGCCAATCGATTCAGTAATTACTGGCCGATTTAAGGTATGGCCGACACAGGCAACTGCCCAGTGGCCTGTACTACAAAGTGGGGTTTACTGGCTTATCGGGGTAACTTGTCGGATTTAAGGCACCACAGTTTAAATGGACTTCATATTCGTTCACTTACATTTCGCCCAGACTACCTTAAATCCGACAAGTTACCCCGATAAGCCAGTAACCCCGCTTCGTAGTACAGGCCACAGGTTGTGACATTTGCGCGGTGGGTTATCTATCGCTCCTATAAATGATATCATGTCACCGTGTGGGTCAAGTACCGTTCTCATAGTGGGCGCCCTGCTTCTGGTGCGTGAGACAGGCAGGCCAGCACTGAGAAGTAGGGGTTGGGGGCAGGGGGGTGCGGCTGACCTCAAGTCGCCCCACTGTTAGCCCGAGGTAGGGGGGAGCGAGAGAATAGATGAAATCGTGCACATCCAACTTTGTACAGTACTAACGCAATTAGTAAAATCAGTTTTACATTTTATAATTATTTATTTGTATCGTTCCAAATGTCTTAATAAAAACGACATTGTCGAATGGTCCTTTTTTGTTGACAAGAAGGCGGGGGTGTGAGATCAACACAATTTTTGTTGTGGAGCGCCAAACAAGCTAGAACTACCACTGTAGTTAGTCAAACGGGCAATGTAAACATTTAAACGGGTAGTTAGGTTTAGAGGAGCTTCATACGCCAGCCGAGGAACATGTAGCCGTGCAGTGGGAGGCGTCAACTTCGATTAATGTGACAGGCCTACGCACATGCCAAGTAAACACGAACACGCCACACATGGGACCATAACTGACTAATTGTACGGATTTAAATCTTGCTTATTTTAATTCTTTCGCCAGGGGGCCGGACAGCAAAAAAAAGTTTAAGTGCGTCAGGAGGAGCGAGCAGCTGAGAGACGCCGCGCTACTGGCGGAAACACTGCAGCGCGCGCTAGCGGGCCGGTTAGCTGGTAACTCGTTTCACACATATGGGATAAAGAACAACGTTAATGCGGGAGACTTAGTCAGGCTGAGTTACTGACATTACTCGGTTCTTTTTAACCACGAGTTAAAAAACCGCGAGCCAACTGAACTGGCCTTAAGACTGACCTTCAGACAGGCGGCTAACCAAAACAAAGCAAATAACCCAGCAGGAAGAGAACTCTCTGCGTCGAAGGGGGCGAAGTTCACATTTACCTTCTTGTGGTAGCTGCAGCCGACACTCAAATCTGGTGCGGACAGCCTCCTGTTGAGGTAGACTACCGGAGAAACGCAACGCCGCAACGCCAAACCCGCCATGTTTGCCGATGGTGTGAGGGCGGGCCGTCCGCTGATTGACAGGTACACGACGAGACACGTGACATCGATGGGTGCGGGGCTCCGAGAGTTTTTATTTGCTATCAGAACATAGGAATTCCTACTCCCGACATCCAGCGGTAGCGTTTAACATATAACAGGATTTGTTGAATAAAGCGGGGAAAATAATAATAACAGGAGTAGACAGCACAAAACAAAGGCGCTCACAAATATCAGTGTTGAATCACGTTGGCGCCCCATTCTGGGTTGTTCCCTACCTTGCGCCCGTATACCATCTAGGTTAGGATCCGGACCTCCCGCGACAATGAATAGGACGAGCGGGTTGCGTCATGTTGCTCGTACTAACAATAGCTGGCAATGGATTCTGTTTAAGCTTGTAGAAGTAGCTGGAAATGAAAATAAACATGTTGACAAATTATTATTATTATTGTTATTACAACTACTGCTGCTGCTACAGCTTAAACTATTATTTAACCTATTTTTCTGTTATATGGCGTTATAATTATATTGTGCAGTTTACTTGTTTTCAGCGTTTGCAGCAGAAAATTGAGAAATAATCAATATGTTTCAATCTCAACCAGAATCTTTTTTCTAAGTCAGTGTTTTCTTCAAATGAATGATTTCAGTGAAGGGAGTGTCCTGTTCCACGGAAAGAGCGGCATAATGGAAGTGTTGTGGGAATATTATCATAGCATGTCCTATGGAACCATGCTTCACGCTATGTTACTGTCTGCAGGAGCAAGAGGCTCTAATTTTATATTCAACATCTAACACTTGAATTGTGCAAAGACACCAATGGTAAGGACTGTACTGCATGACAAACAAGGTATCAGTAAGGCACCTGGGTCAGCACAGGAAACATAGTAACTAAATCTAACACACTATAACAAAAGTTCTACGGAACGTCTAGAAATTTATTCATACAATTTGGCAACTCTAATTCACCTTAGACAAGGTTGTAACCATGTATTCAACGTTGGGGGGGCACCAAGGCTGTAATTATAATGTACATTGTGGGACATTATGAGAAGTGCCTCCCCCAATAAATATTATAATTACTGCCTCCGTCCTTAGGGACAGAGTGGTGGCTCTGAGGCTATGGATCTGTGCCAGCAAGGCTGCTGGTTCAAACCTAGTGAATGCCCAGAGTGATTCTACTCCGTTGGGCCCTTGAGCAAGGCCCTTAACCTGCAATTGCATCGTCCTGGGTATGATGTTAATCTACATCCAGCTCTATAAGGAGGTCCTCCAACTTACAGGGAATAACTTGGGGGTTGGCACTCCAGCCACCAGAAAAAAACCTCACACTGGTCCATCTGGAGAAGCTTGCTTTGAATGGTAATTTTAAGGGACAGGCGTGTTAATCCTTGTTGGGTTTTTTTGAAATATCGTAACCTTTTGAAGTTGTAAACAATTTATCTTTTGTATTATAAGTGTGGCTGTAAATGACTGTGATTGATACCTGTGCTGCAGGAAGGTATCAGATCAAAATGAACGCAGTCTCCAGTCCTCTGTGGGACACTAATGATTCAGTCTGTAATTATGATGTACGGACGCCAAAAGGTGTCCCCGCCATTTCTTTGAGAGAATGCCAGGCTCTGTCTAATTACACTCTTCAATTCAGTCCAATAGTCAATCATGTGTGATTCTCTTTGGATTTCACTTCTCAGCACCAGGCCCTCAGGTTTTAGGGCAGCCAGGAACAAATTGCAGCAGATACACTGATACATAAATAGGATAGCTGATAGCTGAAGGTGTAATTTTGAGAAATTGCTTCTGAGCACCGTAACCAGATTGTTTGTCTTTGCTCACGCTTAAGCAAAATCATTCTGATTTTCCTGCTGAAGAAAATCATACCATATTTTGGGAAAAAAATTGTGGTGATTTTTAGAGAGAGACCAGCTGTTGTTCTAATGCGAGACAACATGCGCTTGACTTTGCAATAACACTGAGCCAAAACCTGAAAACCTTACTGATATTGTAATAATTTGTTCACATAGAGCTGAATAGAATTACGCAGGATATATAAGTACATATGCAACATAAGGGAATAAATATATTGTGGTATAAGTAAATATTGCAAGGCCTGTCTTATATTACCTTTTCAGCACTAGAGGGCAGCATTGTCACACTTTACTGCATTAAGTTAAAATACTCATGTCAAAGAGTGCATGACGCTGAAAGAGGTGCAATTATGGGCGAAGGTGATATATTTCTCTCATGTAAAGATTTACACAAAAATAATATTATGCATTTCTGTTATCTTTTAAAAGCCTAGGAGGAATGGATTTGGTAAAATATTTGCATGTCTTGCAGTATCCACTTTTGCACACATAACCAAACATACCAATCATAAGCTATTACCCTGCAAGCAGGGGGTAAACAAACTGATCTGATCTCCTGAATCATGCTGCATATTTGTAAATCATGCAGCTGCATGGTTTAAGTTCTCAGCAGGACGCTGTCACATAAGTGCACTCATGCCGCACAGTTGCACAGAACAAACTGCGAAAGTGCAGTGCCAGCAGGAGCGTATGACAGCTGCATCTGCGGGAGGCTATGGTAAAAATTTTTCTTGCTCCGCAAAAGTTGCCTGCTACATCATTTCACTGCCAAACCCTTCCCCCCTCCCCAGGGGCAACTGCACGCTGAAGCTGTTTTTCAACCAGTAGGTTTACAGGGAGACAAACAAATGGGATTGACCCCCCCCCCCCAATGCTCATGGAGCACCTCGCCTGCGGGAGGCATCAGGTGCGGTGATTAACGGTGCTGCCAAGTCTCCCCGTGCCCAGCCGAGTCAGCGCGCAGGACAAAATGCGCAGTGCTCAGGAATGCGCAGTATGAGGAACACAGCCTCAGTGCAGCAGGAGGAGCTGCAGGTTATTACTGCAAATGACCCTGCTTGCATTTGTGTAACATAGAACACTGCTCTGATGCTTTGTTAACATGCCTTACTCCTTATATTCACCACCTTTGCCTGGAGTTTGCGGCACAAGGTGCACAGTTTCTGGCAGAACAATGCAAAATGAAACATGTTGGGCTTCTCTCAAAGCACAGGTCCTTATCTACTAACTGTACACTTACTCTACAGTCTTTTTATGCTACATTGTATTCATGAACTGTGCATGTACATAGTTAACCTTTGACCTGCAGAACAACAGTAGGATGACCTTTATACTGCCGTGCTATGGCATGCGGCCGTGTTAGTTGCCGTGGGAGATGAGCACCGGCTCTGACTGGCCGGCACGATGGCCTGCGTTGCTGCTGGGGAACCAGTTGGGGCCACAGGCAGGAGCCGTTTGCTGAGTTCCTGTTGGATTCATTCCTCTTGCTGTTAATAAGAAGGACCCTTCTGCGCACGTCCTGATTCTCTGGTGGGAAGCCAGCTCCCCTACCAGCCCTCCAAGGCACATCCATGGTCTACTTGACACCCAATTAGTCCACCGCAGGGCCGCTCAGCACCCAGCACCGGCTCCTGAGGCTATGTGTAGCACAAACACGCAGACACGCTTCTGGAAGATGGCTTTCCTGGACAATCTCCCACAAGGATGAAAATGTAAGAGAGGAAAACGGAGGAAAAGATCAGAGGTAAAAAGCACGACAGACATTTAAAAATCTCCCAGATTGTGGTTCTTATTCTTCACAAAGCTGGCAATAACAACAGGCTCACGGGTCAGATTTGGAGATTACCTTACGTTTGCCCTGCTCTGCTCCTGCCCTCCAGCAATATTTTCCCAGAATGCAATTCGACAGCAGCTACTCTAAGGACTGCTGATGAGGCTCAAAACCCTAGGCTGTCATCTTCTGCAAGATGTACGAGTATCATGAATTAAAAGGTAGCTTATGGAAAGGCACAGGTTCTTTGCCACACTGCAGCAGGTTATCAAAACACCTACCGAGAGAGGCGAGCAGGGCCTCCTTATGTGTCACTGTCAGCCGTTTGTATGGATTCTCTGTTCAGCTGTTTCTGTCCATGCATCACCTAGATGTGGTTCACAGCTTGTGGGAGTTTTACTTAGACAAAAATGTTCTGAGGGCAGAACAAAAAAGTGATTGGTTTAGAGAGATAACCAATCAGATTGTAGAGAAGGTGGGTCCAAGCAACTAGAGGAGGTGGGACCAAGACATCTGATTGAGATTCAAAGCTGATTTATTTAGTTATGGTTTTGCTTTGGAAGGGTACGACGGTCCTCAGCATTGCACGTATTCAGGTTTGGAGCAAAGTGGTTATTTAGCACCGACAGCTAAGAGGACACCTACTGAAGGCCTCCCTTTCATTTCCATTTCAGTGAAAATGTTGAGGTTTGGCAAGTCTCTCAAACTCACTATTCCCCGCTCCACAAGCACTGTAGTTTGCTGGCTGACATCACATCCATAATGTAAGGAGCTGCTCTTCCGAAAAAAGTGCTCTGGGTGGCAGTCTTACGCTGTGCCTCCCAAGGATGGTGTGTGCTATTGAATCATTTCTCTCAGATTCACAGAAAAAAAAAGATGACGTTTCATGAGAGTGAGAGAGGTGTCTTAAAAATGGGGTCGGTTCGGCTTGGGATATCCTTTTCACAGAAGGACGAATTTTATTCCTTTTGTGATTCTTCTAAATCTGACTTGTACTGGGGCAAAAATGAACATCACAATCCTGCCCCTTTAAACTTCAGTGGTGCCCACAGGGCATATCTCCTGTGATGAAACACAGGCCTTACCTTGGCCTCCCTAGGACGATGACCCTGGATGAGGAGGCATTCTATGTGTCTCACCAAGAACTCATCCCTGGCTCACCGTCACAGGAAGGCTTGGGCTAGGGATTTTTTGAGGCCAGAGATGTCCCAATATCGCCCAGTCCAAGATGGCTGGAATGGATTGATGGATGGATGGATGGATGTATGGATGGATCGATTGATGGACAAAACTCTGAAGTCAAGGGAAACGCTACATTCAAATAACGTTCAACTTTTCTGTGGAATTGAAAGCAGGGATGGACAGATGATGTTAGGTTGATCTCATTAAACCACTGGCCTGGTGTCTACAACATGCCAGCTTAACTAATATATTTTTTCCATAGTAAATAAATCTTGTATCTTGATCTTGAACTAAAGAAGCTGGAGCCTGGCACCCTGCTGCGGCAGCAGTTAATACTAAAATGAAAACTAGCACAAATGTGTATGACTTACAAACGAAAGACAGAGTGCTCTTTGAAACCAGCATCACTCACAGGCTGCAATCTCCCCGCAAAGATAATGAGACGTTTTCAGCGAGATGAGAGGCATGAATGTGTCTCCGGGGAAGGTTCCATCTTCTTCTAAATTTTGTAATCTGCTCGTGTTGCACTCAGATGCATGTTGCTCCGGGCAACAGATAGCCAATCAACAGCTCCCCCCCCTCCCCCTACTGCCCACCTCCTCACCTTGTCTTAATCCGCCTCAGTAATGATAACACCAGGCTTATCTGTTATTAATTTAATTTCAGGGGCCTGGTTTACCTTGTGGCTGCAAGTCACAGACAGTGCTGGCTGCAAAGCTAGCCAGTAACAGAAAATGCTGTTGTGTTTTGGCTTTAACTTACATTTTTCCCATTTCCTTTAAAACTCTCTCCTCACGCTACTGTTCTGGCCAGTTTTCTCGCCTGGGCTTTATACTAAATAACGTGCCGTGGGCTGAAAAGATGACAGCTAATTTTGTCCTTCACCTTTTGTCTAGTGGATCCGCCCAACACATAACCACTTCAGTTTGGATTGTTTGGACACCCTGATCATAGGGGTGGCTCAGGATTATTTTCTGAAAGGGGGGGAGCATCCAAGGTGAAAAACACGGCTGCCGCTGACCAAGTGCACAAATAAAAATGACGTATTTTCTCAAATTACACAAGAATCGTGGTTATAATGTCTGGTTGTTAGTGTGTTTATCTAAAAACATTCTTGCGTAACGTTTTCAGGGATAATTACGCCTGATTGTTGACCAAAAACAAAACAATATAACAAACAGTCGCCTTTCTGAAAAACATCACATTAAGCAAATTCGCACTATAGAAGCAAAAGGAATTAGAGTTGGATCGATACCAAAATTTTGACTTTGATGCTGATTCCGGCTTTGGTCAGCTGCTGTTGTGCTACTCTGTGTTCCTTCCCCGTTTGGCCAGCAGGGGTTGCTGGTCATCCCGTCCCTCCTGTTGTCAGTCTTTGTGTTTTGCCTTGTCCCCTGTCAGCTGCATGGCTCAAGTCATTGAACATGAGGTTGTCTGTGAGCCCCTCTGTCTTCTGTTTGGATCCCGCCTCCTCTGCTTTTGTATTTTGTTCCCTAGTGTTTCATTTGTATGTCTTATGCTGTGTTTTTTGTTGCCTGCCCGCCCCTTCTTGCCCTGACCCATTTTGTAATCAGTCTTTGTTTATCCCCGTTTACTTTTGACCCCTCGTGGTCCTTTTATTTTGTAGTTTCTTGTGTTTTTCTGTTTAATAAATCCCCATATTGTCCTCTGAGCCGCCAGTGGGTCGTCCACGTTCTCTTCCCTGCCTGCACGGAAGTATTACTACAAAACTGACACTATAAAACATTCCCATTTAAATATTATATTGCTTTGAAAAAAATCTGACTATTTATGAATGAAGTCAACACTAATAGCCTATAATACATTTTCAATATCATCAGTGAACTATACATAGATTAATTAAACTCTACATTTATTACATATTCTGATATTTGGCTTCAGCCATTTCAAAGCGTCATTGATAGTATGCTAATGTTTGGTTTAAGGGTTAAGCTGCTGGACTAGAGGGTGGTAGGAGGGTTTGAAACCTGCCTTACTGAGCAGACCAGCTGTGTCTCTCTGGCTGTCAGTTAAGTGACAAAACTCACGCTCCCCTGAGCATCTTTAACTCCTTATATATATCAGGGTCAGCGAGAGATGCGCTGCCTGCCTTTGGCAGCGTTTGCAGGGGTCTAAATCCTCCATCCATGCGGCTTCTATGCACCGATTCAACTTCTTGAATATTGAAATTTGCTATAATGATAGAATTGTTCAGTTTTCAGTTTACGGTACCATGACACACACACACACACACACACACGGCACATTATTATACATAGTAAATAGTTTATAAACATATAAATACTACAATAAATATGGCACTTTACCTATACTTTGCTGGTGGAAGTGGGTACAGGAAGGTTGCTGCTTGTGATTTATTGTGAAGGATGAAAGGAGGATTACGGAATCTTCTTTTGGTTTTGGGTGAAACGATTTGCATGATTTCGCATGTCCTCCCATTACGTTCAAAATGCTTTCCTATTTCCAGCTTCTCCTCAGTACTTAAGGCTTTCCGATTGCACTCACTGCTTGTTTTTTGTTTGTTTTTTTTTGTTTTTTTTAACCAGGATGTGTCGACATGTTTTGGACTGTTAAATGAGCTTTCATTTTACTTAGAAAAGTTAAGAGTATGAGGGGATAGCAAAGTAAAACGATGTGGTGACTGGGTGTTCTGCGTGTGTGTGTATCTGTATGCGTGTGTGTGTGTGTGTGTGTGCGTGGATTATGTTTATATTACATAGGGGGACCAGTTGTCCACCACCATGTAAAAAAAATGTTATCTTTACATCTTTCAGGTCCCCACAAGGATCTTTGAATGCAATTAAAAGAGTAAAAATGCCAAAAGTCTCATATTTTGTTTGGTTACTTACGGTTAAGGTTAAGGCTGGGTAGGAGTTAAGGACGTCATGTTGGGCTTAGAGTTTTCCCCATAGAAATGAAGATATAATTACAAACCTGTGTGTTTGTGTATGTGCATGTTCCATGTATTCCTACATGGGCTGGTTCAGCTGGGTGTTGAATTCTGCGTTCACCTAACATGTCTCACAAATGAAATTGCGGATAAACAACGGTGACCATCGCACTATAATGTAATTATTCCCTATTATACTGTAGGGAATTGGGCAAGCCTGATCCGGCCCCCTTCCCATCATTCCATGCAGTGCCCGACCACCAGATAAACGTCCAGCCATGAGCTGACTGTGAGGTGTGAAAGGTGTAAGGTGCTCAGCCTGTGTTAGCTTGCAGGAAGGTAGAGGTGTAAGCACCCAACTGTCTTTTTAAGTTTACTTTAATAAAAGAACATTGTTTACATCCACACCATGTTTCTACCTCTGTCTGTTCCACCTACTTTGTTGCAGTAATGCCTTGCTCTGTAGAGTGCTACAATATCAATTATAATGGAGCAAATATGTGTTCACACTTTTGCACTGTTTTATTAATATGCATACAGCACAATGTTTAGGATTTAGCTTGAAAAACAGCTGCAATCTCTGGCTGCCTGATGAACTCCCCTGTATGTAAGACCTTGGCTGTTTAGTACGCCAAGGTCACTGAGCCTTTCACTTTTCATGGTTAGTCATTGCTTTCATTGCAGAAAAGCCACGTTTGCAGGCAGCTGTGCCTACAGGCAGGGCAGCGGCAGGTGTGCCCAATCTGAACAGTGTATGGAAGCCATCAATAACTGGCTCCAGGATCACAGTGAATTCCATGAGCTGTAGATCCAAAGTGAACTGGGAACCTCCTGCTGCCATTAATATTGCTGCTGAGTCTGTTTTAATCTGTCCATCATGATTCTCTTGGTCAAGGACCACAGAGGGGTCTGGAGCCTATCCCAGGCAGGGAAATGACCTGGACGGGATTCTAATGCATTGCAGACCACATCCTACTTAACTGACAGAAACTGACTGTTAATGAAGAAAAAAAAATGAACCATTTTTGCTCATGAAAACTATAACTTATTTTAAATCATGCACTGATAAAAAGCTATTGTTCTTAGCCACACGATTAGCTCATTAAGCCTGGGGAGCAGGGGAACACACTAGGGAGTATGAAAGATACTAAACACAGAAAGTGATGAGATGGCCAGTGACATCTGCTGGCCAAACGGGGAAATGACAGAAATTGCATGGACTGATCCTGACAGAAGCAGAGTGCTGTTCCTGGCCCTACCCTCACTGCTTGTGTCCATTAGCGTTGCCTGGAAACCATCCTCATGTTTCCCCATTTTCTTTCTTAGCCTTTATTATTTCACTTTTTCAAAAAAATGCTGACCTCAAAGTGAAAGTGGACTTTTCTTTATATGGGCTGATGGGAATGCACAGTGTGTCAGTGTCCTGCACAATGTGGGCACACACACACACACACACACACACGACCACATACTCTCCTGCAACACCGATGAACCAAACCATCCTGGTGGCTCAATGTCAGCTCAGTGCCTGTCTGGAACCCAAGACCCAACAGTGGGTTCAGAGGGGGGGTTATTAACTGTTGCTTTCTTGAGGTTAAGGGTGGACTATTCACTGAGTGTGACAGTGTGAACGAGAGGAAGCAAACGAGAGGCAGCTGGAGTGAATCACAGAAGGGCAGGAATGAGAGGTAAGACTAATACAAAACAGGCGTGGTTCATTATGGCCATGCTAAGGAAGGAAACAGAAGGATCAGCTGGGCAGGGCGTGACACAGGGAAAGTGACAGACCCCCTCCAATTTGTGGTCCAATGAGAGAAGAACCTTCTGGATGTGTCCTCCATCTTGGATCCCCCTCATGTTCAGGACCTCACACCCACCTGCAGTGGAAAGTCAGGTCTCTGGGGGTGCTGTTCCCTCTTATCTCCTTCTTTCTGAACCAGCTATTGCCTGCCTTGAGTTTTAATGCTGAGCTCCGTTATTCCCGAGTATGCCAACAGGAGGCCAGAAGATTCAGACAGGAGACAGATCATTCTGGAGGAACATAATCATTATCACTATCGTCAATCCTCATAACATCTTCCATACCGATCACACTTTTCTTAGACAAAAACAAAATATCTATATACACCCAGTTTGTAACACTTCAACCATTTCAATTAAAAGGACCTGGATTTCACTTCAGCACTGAGTTCTTGCTGTGTGCTGATTAGCCAGTCTCCTATAATCATGCATGTGTCACCAATGTTAATGAGAAACAGCTGAATGAGTCCTTCTATCAGGGAAACAAACCAAACGATTTAGACAAGCACAGGAACCTTTCAGTTTTAACCCTTGCAACAGTTAAATAACAGCCTTTCATCTCTACTCCCCCCAACTACCCAGTTACATAAACTACCCTATCAGCCTCCCAGGCAATCGTCAGGGACACTCACACCAGGCGCTTTACAGACAATTAGCTAGCAGCAGCTGCTTGGTTTGTAGGATCATTAAGATATAGGATGTAGGTGCACCACAGCTACAGCGAGATCCTTCTAAAAGCTGTCCGCCCTGTTACACTGGGGCAAAACGCTGTGAAGGGCACTGCATGAAAAGTTAATTGAATTTCAGGGTGGGCTCTCGAACCCATCATGTCATCCCCAGGAGGCAGCCCGAATGTGGCAGCTGAGATGTGGCCTCTGGTGACACTCTGCAAGTTCTGTCACCTCAGGGAACAGTGACTGTGATCATTTATATCATTAAGATGATATTAAATTTAATTGCTTGGCTAGTGTTAAGTTGCTGTTTTTAACCAATTCACAGATCAGGAGTAATTCAGGGTGTCTTACTTAAAGGTACAGCACCACTGAACGTCCTTTGACTTGAATCAGCAAATTTCAGCTTCTGAGTTCAGCTGTTTTACCTTCAGTTGTCCAGGTTCTCACTGTAACAGGGCTGCCGGCATGGACTGTGGCCTCTTTATTTTATTCAATATTCTCCCTCATGTTTAATCATGTGTGGTCAACATTCACCTAAACCATTTAATCAAACCTGTTGCAAAGTCAGATTTACCCCAAGTCTTAAATCTGTTTTTGATCGTGTTACCTTTTAAAAACTTAAAGCTTTGAGATCAGGGAATTTCAAATCATTCAGAAGAACATGAGTAAGAACAAATTTGAGGTCTCTGGAGCAGTGTTTCTGAACCTGGTCTTCGGGGACCTCCAGACACTCAAAGTTTTTGTGGGAGGGAGCAAAAATGTGGACCGTCTGGGGGTCTCCCAGGACTCGGTTGACAAACATTGCTTTGGGGCAAATCTGTAAGAGCAAAATGCATCAACTCGGACACATTTTTCTGAAATTACTCCCCAGAAAATTTGCAGCGTTGCCCAGTTGCTGGTCTCATGAAGGAGCTTGCCTTGAATCATGGTGACGTTATTGCCCCAAAGCATGGTATTAGTGTCGGGTGCCTGGTCCGTTTATTTCAGGACACGTGAATTAGGGAGAAATGAGGCGGGACGCCGATATTAATCTTTCTTCTGAAGGTTACTCTGGAGTAACGGATGACGTGCCAGGCATTGAGAGCGCCATGACATCGACTTGTGTGCTGAAGCTTACCCTTCGGTCATGTTAGGTGAGAAGGCGAAAACATTAAAGTATTTTACTTTGAAACAAACTGCTAGTGGATCTCCCATATTTCCTAGGGTGGGGGGCATCCTCTCAGGAGCTGTGTTGCCATGCCTTTTGCAAAGGTGTGAGGAGGGAAGACTTTAGATTTTTTCAGTGGGGTGGGCTTGAGGAAACCACTGGTTGCATTAGCAAGGTCTTAGGTTCTAGTTTCTAGGTTGCAAACTTATTTGGACCAAATGTAACCCACTGCAGAGTGCAAGTGCTTTCTCAAATCCATTTTAAAATGTTCTCCTGCTTTAATTTCCACTTATGGCCAGAAGTTCTAATATTTAAACTAATATTGAAGTAGTCATTTAGTCAAACATCATCGAGACCTGTTAGAATCTTATATACCTGGATCAGCTCAGCGAACCTCTCCTCATAAGACATTCCTCTAAGACCAGGAATCATTCTTGTAGCCCTACGTTACACCCTTTCCAAGGCAGCAATGTCCTTTTTAAGGTATGGTGACCAAACCTGCACACAATATTCTAAGTGGGGTCTTACCAAGGAATTATATAATCGTAGCATCACCTCCCTTGACTTACTCCACATACCTAGAGATGTAACCCAACATCCTATTGGCCTTTTTTATTGCTTCCCCACACTGGCGAGAGTGGGACATGGAACCATCAACATACACACCAAGGTCTTTCTCATAATCAGCTACCTTTATTTCAGTGAAACCCATAAAATATATGTACTTTATATTTCTGCTCCCTGCATGGATTACCTAACATTTATCTACGTTAGATTTCATCTGCCAGGTATCAGCCCAGTCGCTAATTAAATCAAGATCCCATTGTGCTGCTAGTTCAGTATCTGCTACAACACCCACCTTGGTGTCGTCGTTCTGGAAACGTGCTCGTAATCCAAAACACTCGTATATCAAAGCAAATTTTCCCATAAGAAATAATGGAAATTCAGGTGATTGGTTCCACAACCCAAAAATATTTATTTAAAAATGATTAATACAAAACATAAAGTAAAAATAGTTTGGTGTCGGGCGGACTGAAGCATCGCGGGAGCCGAGACAGAAATGGAGGCTCACTTGCCGGGGAGAATACGAGCTTTATTGGTAGTCCCAAAAAAGGACTACATGAGGCACCCAACAAACACTGAACCAATTACACATATGAAACACAAGGTTATAAGACGCCGAGCTGTAAAATGCACACACGGTGGGAGATTTCGGATCGGACCTGGTACACATAAGACATGGGAAAACCCACGCGCAACAATAAGGAAACGTAACCATTAACATTAACAATTGTCACGATGCGTGCGGGCGAGCGGGGAAGCAGGCAAACAGAGCCGTGATCACGGGTACAAACTGGGGTTTATTGTCAGGAAACGGACAGCACGGAGGACAACATCAATGACGGATCTGGGAAACCAAGGAAGACGCGGACTAATATACACAAGACTAGCCAAAAGGAACAGGACACAGGTGATCACAATCGGGAATTAACACGAGGTAACGAGGGGGGCGTGGCACACATGAGGATCGTACGGAGCCGGACGTGACATCAACAACACAACGGCTATTTATTTCCTTCTTAACCTCCACCGTAATCACCTCCTTCTTCTTACCGCCTTCTCTTGATGGGGGCCATTGTTCCAGTACCGTTACTAAAGAAAACTCACTCGTTTATCAAGTTATAATTTATTTTAAAAATTTGCTCGCCTTGCAAAACACTCGCAAACCAAGTTACCCGCACACCGAGGTTTGACTGTACTGTACTGGTGTCAATATCAATGGTGTAAATTAGGAACAATAGTGGTCCTAAAATTGAACCCTGTGGGACCCCACTATGAACGCAGTTCCACTGTGACATTGTGCCTTAATAACTACTCGCTGCTTCCTGTCTGTTAACCAGTTTTCGATTCAAGCTGCTACAGTTCCTAAAATCCCTGCAGCTTTGAGCTTAAGCAAGAGCCGTTTGTGGGGGACAACATCAGAGGCCTTCTGGAAATCTAAGTAGATCACATCGTAGGCCTTTTTGTGATCAATTTCACTTGAAGCTTCCTCAAAGAACTCAAGTAGATTAGATAAAAAGTGCCTACCTCTTCTAAATCCTTGTTGGCTATCCCTCAGAATGTTATTTGAATCCAGGTACAGGTACATTGTGGGGACCTTTTTCAGGTCCCCAAAATGATCTGTGAATATAATCAAAAAAGTAAAAATGTATTTTGTTTGGTTACTTATGTTTAAGGTTAGGGCTGGGTAGGGGTTAAGGTGTGTGTGTGTGTGTGGGTAGGCGGCTGGATCCAGGGAGCCCAGGGCAAACATACCAGCATGCCAGGCGGCTGTGCTCTCACTCGGCACGGCACTGTTTGCTCAGCCTGTGTTTGCCCACCGAAATGAACCGCGCTGTAATAATGATGAAACGCTCAAACCTGTGACACGGCATCTCCAGCCACGGGCAAATTTACTTTGCTCCAGCTGCCAGCCACTGAGGCTCAAAGTCTGCCAGATGAAGGGAAAGTAAAATACTGTGTTTCAATTTCAGTAAATTCAGTAAAAAAGTGTGAAACTATCAAAGAGGGATTCGAGTAATTGAGCCCCCCCACGGCTGTGTGTTGAGGTCCCACACCTCATGGTTGACCCCTCTGTTGGCTCTGAACCTGCACTGGATAAGCAGTTAAAGGAAATGGTTGGATATTACAATGGCAACCCATAGAGTAAATTTTGGGTGTGGTATGAAAATAATGTTAAATACAGCGCAATTCAAATCATGGTCCTCAAGGTCTGAGCCCTGCTGATTCTCCAGCCTTCCTTTACCCGTGAGCCAGGGGTGAAGCCTCTGTGGCCAATCAGGATCAGTAATTATTATACCTGGGAGAACTGAAAACAAGGCCTGGATTTGGAATCGTGGGTCAGATTTGAAGGGCCCTGCTTTAATACAACTGAGTTAATAGATAAGGAAAAGATAATGAATGGATCCAAACAGAAGTAGCTCTCATTGGAAGCAGGTCTCCATCTTACCAAAAGGGACCTTTTCTTTGCCAAGTAGTTTTTTTTTCACAACTCAGCTGTGCAAATGTTTTAAGGCATCTCTCTTTGCTCTGAGGATGAAGGTGGTCCCTTCCTATGCTAGAAATAATGACCACGCCACAGAAATGGAGCCCGGCTTCGCTCTGATGCGGGCTCCCGTCTCCCATTCTCTGTTTACCCCATCAGCTGTTTGACGTACACGTCTGCTCTTGAAATACTCTGTGCAATTACCGTACTCCATACAGAAAAGAAATGATTAGTCCTCATTAAAGAGCCCAGAAATCACAGCTGCCCTCAGGCATCCGTGTCACCAACAGCGCCGTGCGGAGATCGCAGTGATAAGGTATGTGATTAAATCCCACCCATGATTTGAGGTTGAAGGCCTGTTTTTTCATCTGTTTTACCCCCGCTGGGATGTAACCATAGCCCCGTCGCTCACCCTCTCCATCTCTGGGCCAGTGTAACTAACAAGGGCATGGCTTTGCACAACAGTGCCACCTGCTGGGGACTGACCCTCCAAATTGCTCATGTAGCAATGAGTCACGTACAAACAGCCCCTATATTGGCGCCATTTTCGCCTTTACCTGTTAACGAGGCATAAATACTTTTGTGTGGGTCCATTAATGGTTTTCTTTTCTTTTTTTTCTCGCTCAATAAGCCATTTTTTTTCATGCTGTCCTATGATGCATGTAAAATATTTAATTCTTCACTGCTTTCAGCATCAAAGTGGTAACGATGGGACGAAAATGCTGTCCCCTAGCTCGTCAGGATGCAGGAGGGAGAGGATTTCATTATGCGTCAAACCGTTAATGTCAGCAGAGCCTCTGTGATCACATGCTTTGCGTTTCCCGTGAGAAACTATTATCATTTAGTTCTTCATTCGATGCACTCATTCAAAAAACAAAAACAAGTCACACGTTAAAGATATCAGGCAGATGGAACAAAGGAGACTGTGAACCTCAAGAAAATGTGTTTTGCAAGATAGGGGGATACGCTATCTAGTGTATATTACACTATATACATTTTTAACTGTTTTTCTTAAGCCGTGAAGATAAAGGAAATAAATAAAGCAAGTAGAAAAAGAATTTAATCTACAATGAAACCTCATCATTATCCTACAATATATCTAAGCTAAACCTGTAGTGCCTGTAACTAGGGTTATTCACATAGTATAGAAGACCAAGCTTAAACTTAAATACATAAAATCTCAAACATTTTTAAACATGGAAGGATTTCCAAGCAAAACACTGAAATTTGGAAAATGGCCTTGGGTTATGGAGGAACGCTTTGGGAGAGTATCTGGTGGTTAATTAGAGTGCTGGGGGGTCTCATCTATGCCACAGTCTTTGAGGGGGTGGCACTGAAATGTCCTACCCCAGGGCTGCGTGTTCAGGTCCCTCACTCCCCCTGGTTGACCCCTGTGTTGACTCTAAACCTGCACTGGATAAGTTATAGAAAATATATGGATATTACAA
Source organism: Cryptomyrus ogoouensis (assembly GCA_025773925.1). Taxonomy (NCBI): domain Eukaryota; kingdom Metazoa; phylum Chordata; class Actinopteri; order Osteoglossiformes; family Mormyridae; genus Cryptomyrus; species Cryptomyrus ogoouensis. The sequence continues at coordinate 24,033,173 of JAOYFF010000116.1, forward strand.
TAGCATCCCATAGAGTAAATGTAGCTAAAATTGCTTTGCAGAGTTCTTGGACATGGTATGGAAATAATAATGTTTATATACACTTCGATACAACTGAGTTGATAGATAATAGGTAACACTGAATTTCAGTGAAGTTTAATAATTAAAACAAGGATTTAATTTTGAAACGTAGAAATTCTCTGCAGGAAGGGGGCATGTGGTGATCACATGACTTGCTGAACATTTTCAATGACTCACAAAAGACGCTGCCTTAGTGACGCTAAGCAAAGCTAACAAATTACCGCTGTGACACGACTGCGCTTACGGGGCTGTCTGAGATCCAAACGGAGCATTTCTTCCATACAGGCGGGTAACCTGAGCTAATTAAATTCCCGGCAAAGCAATCCGAATGCTCCGAGAACATTCTCTGGCGTTGATGCGTGGGAGGACAGGGGATGGGAATCATTACGGAGGAAGAAACCTGAACACACACCTCACACACACACGCACAGTCGGGTATACCTATCCTTATGAGGACCGCTCATTCACTTCTATGGGAAAAATGCTAATGCTACTATGACAACCTTAACCTCTAGCCAGCCCTAACCATAACCATAAGGAAAAAATGGATATTTATCACGTTATGGGGATATTGTGTCCGCTTAAGGATAGGTATACCTGCTCACACACACACACACACACACACACACACACACACACACCGCACATACAGCACACACACACACTGCACCCACACAAACACACAAACACTGGTCATCTGGGCATCGCCCCCGTTGGCCAGTGGGTTTGTGGGACGGCAGTCGTGGGGGGACATTCTGTCAGCTCGACGAAATCCGTTATCGTATCACGAAAGATGCTCCAGGGTGGAGTTTTCATCCTGACAAAGCCATGCCCTCCAGGTGCGATTCTTCAGTGCCCCCCCCCCCCCACAGCCACTCAGCTAAAGGCCTCTTTCATGTAATGGAGGGTGGCTGGGAATTCAAAGGTGACACATTAGTCACCCAGGGTTGCCAGCTTTGGTCAGCTGGCTGGTGTGAGCTTTGCAATCCGCCACAAGTCTGCACACACATGCACATGCATTTATATGTATGTAACAGTGTTATTACCTTGTAAATAGTCTGTACGGTTTGCAAACTACACCAATGCTTTTGATGCAGCTAATTTTAGGTCTATAATGGAATGATATAGCTAGATTTGCTCTAAGATTCCTTGCGTGAGCGTGAGAGTCAGAAAGCATGAGTGTCACGCCAGATGTGTGAGACCTGGCAACCCTGGTCACCCACGGTAACATTGGAGTCTGTTGCGGGTGGATGGCTCAGTCCATCGCGAGATGCAGCGGCAGCGTGCATCTGCGGATGGGGCATAGAGAAGTGCGAAGAAAACAGGCAGAGCATTTATCAGCGGTCAGCAGAAGCTTCCCAGAGGAGCTTCATGCAGGACAAATCGTTTTAATCTATTCTACATTGCACAAGCCTTAATCGCACGAGGCCCACGGGTCCAGGATGATAAATATTGAGGAAGAGTCGCTAGCAGGAGGTCGTGGGTCAGATGCTAACGGCAACAGGGCCATGCTGGTTAAGGATGGGTAGCTAGCTCCCCGCTGAGGTTCCAACATCACTCTTTGTGTACAATCAGTGGTTTTGGGGAATACATCATAATTACCACCCAAAATGCCACCCGCTGGGGCTGAATATCAGATGTAGAACTTAAATAAAGCCATTAATAACTGAGGTTTTCATATGAAGCAAAATAAAACGGCACAGCCTCCAGCTCTTAAGGAGCGATAGCTATGTGCTATCTGTCCTATATCAGCCAATCAGAATCCTGCGCTTCCTGTGTCGCCGTGCCGACGAGCAGACAGGGGAAGCTGAGTACCACCTGCAGGCACTGATTGGTAATTAGTTAGTGGCGTGTGCAGCTCACGTGCCAGCTGGTTGATCTGCTTCTTCTGTCACTTAGTTAAGATTGTGCAGTCGCTTGCGGGAAGTCGGAGATTCTGTGCACATGCAAATGGAAATGTGGCTTTTTTCACTTTGTCTGGATGGCACTGGTTCTCCTGAGAAGGGAACAGGATGGTGGAGCTGTTCTGAAGCAGCCTGCAGAGCTGACAGAGCCCCATGGGGAGGAGGCCGCCCGGTTCTGCGCCACACGGCGACTGGAGGCTTCATACCTGACAAAGGCAGGCGGACGGACACCTGGGGAAGGTCCTTCATCTACACACAGGTGCAGAGCGGTGCTGCCAGCCTCAGCAGCCGGCTCAGCATAGAGGAGTGAAGGAAAGGCCTTTGGACGAGCGATCAGACCTGCATACGTGGAGAAACATTACGAGAGTCCCATGTAGCCTATCTGTGTCGCTCGAATGGCATTTGCATTTGCATTGTATGGTCAAATCTGGTGGCTACTTGGCAATATGTGACTGTCCATGATTCATTACATCCAGGAGTATCCCTGAAGTAGGGAAAACAGTACTCCCCTCCCCCACCACCGGCACACACCCCCCACAGGGTCATGTGCTGTCTTTGTTAAATGAAACATCTCAACAATGCTGATAATTCATCAGCCAATCGGCTCCTTTAGAGAGGGTGACAGCTGTGTTGTGCTTTAAATAAATAGCTAGGTAATGACCCTTGAGACCCCCTTCTGCCAAACACCCCCAACCCCCCCTCCTCGAGCATAAACATGGCAGGGGGAAAAATCTATCAGAGTATTTAATGCTATTATGTCTGAAGCTAAGGCGGATTGCATTCGGGAGCCAAAGTGTCCCCGGAGGCTAAGCCCTGTGCTGGAAACAGCCAGCGTTATAGACGCTGTAGCTGCCGAGACAGTCAGCAGGAGAGGCTTCTGGGATACATACATTTGTCAAGGAAAAAGGCTTCAGAAGGGGTGAAAAGGCGACAGCGTAGGTGGCTGAGGACAAGCCCTGCAAATTAATTGACATTCGCATGCTATTCTGTTGAGGATGCTACCCATCCATCCATCCATCCACTTTCTGAAACTGCTTGTCATATTCAGGGTTGCGGGCGAAGATCCTACTGTTTTCAGATATTCCATCACAAAGTCCTGTTTGTTCGGAGGTGATGACAATGACGTGCGATACTTAAGGCTTAAGCACTTTATGTCAGGGTCAGCCCCTGTTGTCTCACTCTGTGTCCCTTCCCCGTTTGAGCAGCAGGTGTCGCTGGTCATCCCGTCCTTTATGTTAGTCTTTGTTCTCCCCTGTTACCTGTCTGGTCATGTGGCTCTATGTGTTGAGCATGTGGTTGTGTGTATATCCTTCTGTCCTGTGTTCGAATCCTGCCTCCTCTGTTTTGTATTTTGCTCCCTAGTGTTTCATTTTAGTTTCTTTAGTTCTTGTGTCTGATTTTGTAGTTGGTTTTGGTTTTGTTCCTTGTGTCCCTGCTTGTGTCTTTACCTGTTTAAATTCCCCAGTGTTCTGATTCCTTGGTTAGTTCTTAGTTTCCCTGTTTTTTA
>JAOYFF010000116.1:24039490-24057739 GCA_025773925.1 Cryptomyrus ogoouensis
ATTTCTCGCAGAGATCTTGTATTGACAAGCGAGTTGAACCACTCCATAAAGCCTCCTTCAGCAGATCCCAAAGACCTTCAATGAGGTTAAGGTCACAACTCTGTGGTGACAAAGTCATGCGTGAAAATGATTCTTCATGCTCCCTGAACCACTGTCTGACAATTCGAACCCAATGAATCTTGGCATTCTTGTCCTGGAATATGCCCATGCCGACAGGGAAGAAAAACATCCATTTATAATGGATGGAGGTGTAACCTGGCCAGTAGATTCAGATACTCAGCTGATTTCACTTTATTGCTGCATAACGTAGCTGAGCTGTAATAATGATCCAGTCATTGGCTCCTAAATATTTGCTGATATAGATTCAAATGGCGACTCTTTCTTTGGCCAGAGAGTGTATAATAAAATGACTCATTGGTTTAATTTGTATAGATTAATTAACCTCACCCAGCCTGTCTGGCATGGTGAAGATGATGCTTACAGAGATTCACAGGTAGCATTGCTAATGGATTCACAAGGGTACATTGCGTATAGGGGGGGGGATGTGGCTGGAAGGTTGGGGTTGGTGAAAGAGGACTATGTAACATACAGAAGAATGGAATGACATAGCTGTAGATGAGTCCGTCTGGTTGGATTCAGATCAAATTTGCACCCAAGACAGAAATGATCATTTGTGTAAAGTGATTTGATGTCTATAACTCAAATGAAACCATAATTTGGTCAGGGGTCAGTTTCAGTAGTAAACAGCAATGGTCTGTTTCCTGTTTGGCAGCTCTGATCTTGTGACAGCCACTTCTTCAATATATAAATGTCATTATTTCGCTTGACGACAGCATCAGCACATTGTAAAAACATTCCTGTTTACATTCTCAGAAGGATTTTCCACTTGCTGAGCCATCTGCAAATAACAGGCACTGTAGTATGTTAATGGAGAGATGTAAACGACTCTGCAAATTACCAGGACAGGCTTTGGCCCAGTTGTCCAGTCTGCAGGGCACATGGTGTTGAGATAAATCCTAATGGATCCTGTGTTGGATGGTGTTTATGCCACATGTCTGTATTTGGATGGTTTGGAGACAGTGTTACAGTTTGGGGTGAGATGTTCCCTGAAGCCACGGACTCCAGTCCTAGTATGCAAAGCAGTGGTAGTGGCAGCTGCCAAGCCCCCCCCCCCACATTACCTGCATTGCAGAGTATTAATTTTCTTGGAAGGGGGGCCTCCCAAGTACAGCCCTGAAAAGATAAAGCCAGTCATGATGCAGAGTCTGTTAATTCCAGGAGTGGATAGTACAGGTCCAGAATTACAGTCCGGACCAAGATTTTGTTTCAACCAACCAGCTGTTTACTCTGTGACTGTGACTCTTTATGCTGAATTGGCTGGTTAACACAAAATCATGGTCTGGATTTTCATTTTCTGGCACTTAACTATCCACCTTCGGTTAATGTCAGGCTTACGCCCCCCCCCCCCGAGGTTCCAGTTCAATTATGGCGAGAATGAGCTCTCATCATGCAAAGCTAACCACTTAAACTAGCTGCAAGTGATCAGTTAGTCATTAAACTTATAGCTTAAGTGTCCTTTTCGGTCAGAAAAAAACCTGATTCTGTTGTACTGTTGCGGAGATTTACAGCACAGGGACTGAGAATAAATGAAGCAGAGAGGCTTTATGTCCCATAAAGAGTGACATCAGCCGACATGTGCCACCAAAGGCTGCCGCAAGCGGCAAGTCAGGCTCCTTTATCTGTGTCTTTTTTTAGGGTTTTTCTGGGAGATTTTTTTAGGGTAATGCACGTAACCTTGAAATATATGGGAAAGTTAAATTCAGAGGACTCATCGTTTGTTCTTAGACACCTTTGGTTTTAATGGAATTGCATTCTTGGCCAATTCCTGGAGCATAATTTCATAAATGATACCCAATTTCATTTTGTTTGCGAGCAGGTCTTGTTTTTCAATGGATTGCCTCTGTAAGCGTTGCTCGAGGACCCTCCCTCCCCAGTAGGGGATATAATATCCTTTCCGGATCAGCAGGGACGTATCTTAGCCTCGAGCTGTTGAACAAATCATCTTTCAATAAGACACCTTTGGTACGCAAATATGGATCCATAGTCTTCCTTAATGGACAACAGGTACCTGTGCTGACCTTGCCCCCCTGCCCCCCCCCCCCACACATACAATCATGAAACACATTTCATCTCTACGCCGCACCAGCTACCTCTGCCTGCATGAGATTTGTTAAGTTGGCTTTCTATCCTGCAACGTAAGCCTCTTATCCTGGCGAGAATTATGGCTTATTTTGTCGTGGCGTCCCTGTTCCCCATCCTCGGCGTGGAGCCAAAATCGGCAATCGGCGGCAGACCTGAGAGCAAATGACTGGTCGCGGCGAGGGAACTGTGTTTATTTGGATGAAAGGAGAGAGTTATTTATAAAAATCAATCAGATGTTTCTAAGACAGCGCCAGTCGCTTGTCATTAAGGGAGGCAGCTCTGTCTTTTGTTGAAATGCATTTAATTACAGCTTCATTTTATTAGGAAACTCAGGTATGCGTGATGAGATATGGCTTTGGATGGTTCATCCCACTCAAGGCCTCCTCCGCAGTAGATCTGGTGTCCTGCGGGAGCTCTTTGATGTTCTCTTTTCCAATACCAACCCCCCCCAAATTTAAGCAGTTGAATGGTGCTGCACCCCCTAATGGTCAGTCATTTCCATCACATCTGCATCTGTGACTTGTGCTCCTGAAATCTCTGGAATGACGAGCCTGCTTCTGACAGACATCCATGACGTATTAGCTAAACTGTTGGCCATATTCCTTCCAGTACTGGAGTGGTTCACTGGCCAGCACTATAACCTTGTACTTCCAGGGTCAGGCCTTCAGATCCTGCTGGCTCTGTGCAGCTGCTTCCTCCGGCCATCCGGGTCCCTTTCTGGAGTCCAAAAGCACACGGTGGAATGACTGGGTGCCTTTAGGCAGCCCAGAGTGTGCATGTGCTGTGCGACGGACTGGCCAAGGCATTCCCTGTCCTGTACTTCCTGAGATAAGAGCCAGGCTGACCATTTATCTATCCTGCATAAGAAGTCTAAAAGATGAAAGGGTGCATGCTGTTTATACAGGTTAGTAATTAAGAACATAAGAAATTTACAAACGAGAGGAGGCCATTCGGCCCATCAAGCTCGTTTGGGGAGAATTTAACTAATAGTTCAGAGTTGTTAAAATCTTATCTAGCTCTGATTTAAAGGAACCCAGGGTTTTAGCTTCCGCTACACTAGCAGGAAGACTATTCCATGCTCTAACACACTGTGTAAAGAAGTGCTTCCTCACATTTGTTTTAAAATGTTCTCCCGCTAATTAATATTATAGTTAGTGGAGGGGAACCTAAAAACTGGGGAAAGGTTTCATAAGGTTCAGGAAGGGTGACCGTGCCTGTAGTTCATTAGTCATGAAGGAATTTTTGTCTGAGTGATGCCAGATATCACTGGCAGATTTAGGTATGGGGATCCTGCCTGCACACTCAGAAGTAGGATGGGGGTGGCAGGGAGCTCAGGTCACCCCACTGGAAGCCCGAGGTAGGGGGGAGCAGAGGAATTGATCCAATCGTGCACATCCAACTTTGTGCAGTACCAATGCAATTAATAAAATAAAATAAATTACATTTTATTTTTATTTATATTGTTCTAATTGTTTTAATAAAAATAACAGTTAGTGCTTTTTTTTGTTGGGGGGGGGGGGCGCTAAAATCTCCCAGGTTGGCCCAGGGCGCCATACAAGCTAGAACTACCACTGAGAAACATTGAAAGTGATATGAACCACACATATGAGGAACTGGGATTTCTTAAAAGCAAAAACTGCTGTCATACGTGAGACCTTGTACACTTTGCAGGCAAAGGCTTCTAGCAGGTACTTTTTAATAAACAACAGTTTTCACTAATAACTTAATATATAACATAAAAGTTTCCGTTAACTAAAGTGTTGAATACAATCCGCTTGTTTTCTTCCACCAGTATTGCCTGTTTAAGGTAAGGTTACATCATTAATACCCAAAAAAAGGTTCTGAGGTTTTACATAGCGAGTATCATTTCAGGCCAGGACTCCAAAGTCTCACCAAAACATGTTATTATCATACTGAACCAGTGCAGACGCTTAAAAGCAGCCGTCCGAGTTCTTCATGAGAAATCATGTCCTATTCAACAAGCAGGTTTGGCAGAAGCAAACTGCACCAACATCTGCAATGACGTTTTTTTTTTTTTGTTCTCTACGAAATTCAGCATGTGGTATAAACAGAAGATACGCAGTAACACAGACACTGGGCAAAAATGTGTCACTTGTTGTTTTTTTTCCTGCCCAATTGTGTTAAACGTACCTTCACCTGAATTTCCTGGTAATAACGAAATCCTGCTATTTTCCCCCTTCGCGACATTTAAAAGAATGTATTGTTAACACATTAAACTTTTTAAGATCGGTGTAAGATATTTGAAAGTGGCATTATCACTTGCAGCTGTGAAACTCCATATTCACAGGGAACTACTTTCACAGAACAGGATGCTGTGATTGGCTGGATCAGCAGTGAGACCACGGTCATCTTCGTGAGTCACGCTTACATACTGGAGGAAAGGGGAAGTGTCCAGGCAAATTCACTTCAAGGAGGATCAAAGGAGGCGCTGGGGACTTTTGTCTTCCATGACACCTCCCTGATCTTAGAGGTAAGGCTCTACCAGCTGGGAATCCTGTGCTATATTGTATTTCCTTACCTTTGAACATCTGGCCTTCTTATTTTCTGAGGTAAATAGTCGACATGATGCGTACGTGCAGGAAACCAGCAATGCAATGTTGCAAAATTGTAACTGCCAACAGAAAAACCTCAAAAGGCAACTTGGCATTTAAAATATACACGGACCCCGACCTTCACCCAAATTGAAGGAATTATGGAAATGTGTCATTTTATGTCAAATTACTCTTCAAATGCCATTGAGGAATATTTAATAATTTTCCGTCTTTATTCTCTTCACAGCAACAGCAAAAAGGAAAAAAATAATTCTCAGCTACCATGGAGTTCATTGACAGTAGTTTCTATGACGACTACAGAGCGAGCAATGAGACAGAGGACGGTCCCCTGGAGCCAGAGTCGCTGCCCCTGGATTCCGTGGGCCTCCCCTCCGGTCTCTCAGAAGCCCTCATGACCATCAACGTTGGCATCTGCCTGCTGGGGCTCTGTGGAAATGGCCTGGTCATTTGGATATCCGGGTTCAAGATGAAGAGGACTGTCAACACCACCTGGTACCTCAGTCTGGCGGTGTCCGATTTTATTTACTGCTCCTTCCTTCCCTTCAACATCACCACCATGGCCAACGTGGGCTGGCCCTTCGGGCTTCTCATGTGTAAGCTCGCATCTCTGGTTCTTCTCCTCAACATGTTCAGCAGCATCTTCCTTCTGGTCCTGGTCAGCGTTGACCGCTGCCTGATGGTGGCCTTCCCGGTCTGGTCCCTCAACCACCGTACCCTGAGGAAAGCTTCCATCTCTGTCCTCGTGGCTTGGGTCACCTCGGCTGCCCTGAGCATTCCGGCTCTGGCCTTCCGTCAGGTGAAAGCGAATGGGAGTGTCATGGTGTGTTACACTGATTATGGTGACAGCCAAGGTATCATAGCCCTGAGTCGCTTCCTCTGTGGCTTCGTCGTGCCGTTTCTGGTCATCGTCACCTGCTACTCCTTCATAATCAAGAAGCTCTGGAGCAAACAAGCAACAAAGTCTTCCAAACCCTTCCGGGTCATGTCGGCGCTCATCGTGGCATTTTTCCTCTGCTGGTTCCCCTACCACGTCTTTGTGCTTCTCCAGCTGAACCATGGCAACTTCAGCTACAGGGTCATCAAAACGGGTCTGATGGTGGGAAGCACCATAGCCTCCGCCAACAGCTTCCTCAACCCCGTTCTCTATGTACTTGTGGGACACGACTTCCGCAAGAAGCTCAAGAGCTCCCTTCTCCTGCAGATGGAGGACGCGATCAGAGAAGAGAGCCAGACTCATAGCCGAACTCTTTCAAGGCGCATCTCGGTGCCAGAGGGCCAAGCTAGGGTCATCTGAGACAGGTTCTGATGAGAGTTAAGCTTGTGGCATCCTTATTTTTGTCGTACTGCTACTGTGACATCAAATATCCCAAGATATCAGGATAACTACCTCATGATCCATGGAGGTCATTCTGGCAGCAAAGCTTGGTCTTCATCCTCAGAGCAACACTTGTGAAGTCTTCTGATTCTTATCACTCATTTTTATTGCACTTTTTAAAAACTTTTTAAATTTGTTTTTCAAAGTAATCATTTACAAAATAATTGCACTTGAAAGTTACGTCTTATTGTACTTTTGAGTGGATTATGTGCATAAGGATAAACAAAAAAATGTGAGCCACCAAAATCTGTTCATCATTCGACAGGGAGATCCCTTCGCTTTATCTTGCATTTGCCAAAATAAAACTGGTACGACAATTTGCACCTATGTGATTTCAGCATTTGCTCAATGGCAAAATTGTAGTAAAGAAGTTTTATCATTAAAAGAAAAATGGATGAAACGATTTATGTTCTTTTTTACTTCTCAATGGGCAAAAGAATGTATTATTAATATACTTCATTTTTCAAATCAAGTAAGGGTAAGGTATCTGAGAGTGGCATTGTTATTATTATTATGTGATATATGTGTAGTTGAAAGTATTCCTTAAAGACACGCAGACATTTTCTGTTCTGTTTTTGTGGGAAGTCCTAACCTCAACCCAACACAGCTCAGCAAAAGATGGAAATGGCATCAGACACACATGGCGGATATGCACAGACTCGCACAGACACATGTTATCGGTCATGGCTTTGTGGGGACCTCTCCCTGACCCTCACATTGATGCAGTTAACCATTTCTGAGCCCATCAGACCACAACTGGAAACACAGCTGAAAATGTTACTGGAAAGGCACGCACACACTTACAGGGGCACACGGAGGTGCCACAGAATGTGTCCCTAATAAAGCACTGGCGATGTTAACATCACTGCGACACGTCGCCAGTGCCCCACGGCTCTGGACCGTGTAATTGCATTTGTGCCTTCGAATGTCACATTTGCCTCCCTGCCAGTGCCTGCCTCCCTTGTCGACCGCTCGTGCAGAGAGGGGTTGGGCTCGGTGTCTCGACCAGCGGAATGACTCATATTTAAGGGGGACGGGGATACGGGCTGCCTGATCTGAATGCAGGGCCGCCGCCGAGCATGCTGGGACGGCCGATTTAAAGGGCCGCGCGATTCACTGCCCTTATTTGCAGCCAGACATGCTGTCTGAATGGTCTCATCATCTTGGTTTTTACTGCAGTAAGAGATCTTAATGTGGGGGGGGGGGTGTGTTAAACCTGCAGAACCGGGGCATGTGGCTGGATTTGTTGAGCCCCTGACAAATAATAAATACATGTAAGCTATTTCAGTTCCATATCCACGCTAATAAAAGCTGGTTTGCGGTCCTTCAAACACACATTGCGGAAATGAGCTTTTAAAGGAGGAACAAACCAGCATTGTTATGAAGTTCCATGCAACAGTATAATTGATCTTCCACCTTCGTAATCATTAACCGGCAGTCAAAGTAACATGTTTTCGCAGCCAGCAGAGCTAATTTTTGCTGTAAACGTAGCACAGCCCTCAGCATCACCTCACTCCGGTATTGAGTGGGTTTGCATTTTGGAAATGGACTTCGAACACTGGACCAAACGCGCTGTACTCACTTCCTCCTCCGCATGCCTGTGGTTTGGAGGCGGAGTTACAGACCCATGTACATCTATGCGAATAAAACAAGACAGATGAGCAAACTTCTTTTTTCTATGTGTCTGTTCTTCTCTCAGACTGGTGCCAGAACAGCAACTTACCTCTGAACGTCGACAACAACACACTTGGTCCACCAATACCAGCTCTCTGCAGCGGCCCGAGAGAGCCGTCCTTCCCCCAACCCCCGACCATCCTACCCACATTCTACAGGGGGGCCACCAGGAGCATCCTGACCCACCGCATCCCTGTAACAAGGAGGTATCAGGCAGCCATTACCCATCATGCCCTGGATCAGAGTGCTGAAGTACGGCCTCTCATCCGCTTCTGCTGACAGGACATGGTGTCACATAGTGGGTAAGATGCTGCTGGAGAGATCTGCAGGAGACTGTGACCACATTCTGTGCTTTCAGGAGTGCTCGTTTGCCATCATCCATCAGCTGTTCTGGGGAGGGTCAACTAGACAACAGCAGCCTATTTCCAGCTGCAAACACCAAAGAAACACATTGTCAGGATTTATTGTGAAAAATGCAGCATGTATTAAAAAAAACCCCACAGTTTCTTCTGGTTACAAGCAATGCGGAATCCCAGAAATGCACAATTATAACAGCAATTAAAATTCAAAATGAACCAGTTTGCCTCAGATGCCAAAGCATTTGATGTCAAAAACATGCTGAAAACGGCTGACAACCAGCGTCTGCATCACAAGGCCCCGTTTAGGAGTGCGAGATACCAAATTCTACATCTGTAGCAACTCCTTTTAAACACAGTATTCAGTTACCATTCATGCTAAAAAGTTAGTGATTTTGGGTGGTAAAAATCTGTGGGAGTTTAAAACCTTGATTTTTGGGCAACATGGAAAGGAGGACATCAACAAAAGTTAGATACATTTTATATACAGAATCACTTGGGAAAATATAAACATACATTTCTATTTGGGGTCAAAATTAATTAAGTTTGAGCACGAAAGCAATCTGTTAACCTCACAGTGGTGCTGAAAATCAGGAAATGAGGAGACATTAAATGGGTACAGTCTGAGCGTACCTCAGCAAAGTGTGATACCGCAGGGAATCCCCTTTCTCTTCAAAGTGCGATACCGCAGGGAATCCCCTTTCTCTTCAAAGTGCGATAGCGCAGGGAATCCCCTTTCTCCTACAATCCACGTTTGTATTTTACGAATAAAAAAAAGCACTCCCCCATGCAGAACCAGATGCCACGGTTTACGGATTTAAACAATGAATGGAAGGACTAACCCAACATACACTGCCCACAAAATCCATCCATCCAAAACTGACCCAGCTTGATTTTTACTGCTGGAATCACTGATAACTCCAAAGAGTCTAATAAAATTTGCATTATTATAATCTTCATATATAATAATGATAATAAAAAATAACAATAATGACAATTATAATAACAATAATTATTATTGTCTTAATAATAATAATAATTATTATTATTGTTATTATTATTATTTTTATTACTTGTCAGGGTCAATGCGCTCGGGGCTACAGCCCCAAGCAGTCTAGTTCCGAGTATTTTAGCCCCAATTGCCAATCTCCCTTAAAAAAAAACAAAAGGTCAAGCCCTTGATCTTTTCAATAGCCAGAAGCTCCCCCTGTCAGTGCCCATCCGTCCCTGTCCTTCATGTCTTCCCTGCTTGGCCAGCAGGTGTTACTGACCCGAGGTCAGCCTCATCTGTTATTTAAGTATTATCGCTTTTTCCTGTATTTGGTATTGTGTATCTTTGTCTTTGCTCTTTGTCCTTACTTTTGATTTACCCTGTCGTACCTGGTTTTCTGTTTGCATAACCTTATGTTCCCAGTCGTCCCTGGAGCTGTTACCCCTTACTGTTTGTTACATTTCATGGTTCTTGCTCTTTGTTAATTGTAATTGTTTCACCTCTGCCTAGTTCCATAGCTTTGTTGGGTAAATGTTTCTGATGATTCACACCTGCCCTTTGTTAGTCCTCATTACCTGAGTAATTAAGTGTCTGCCTTTGTTCATTTCCCCAGTCAGTCGTGCTTGTGCTCGTGCTCACTGTAAACTCTGCTTGGTTTTCTAGTCCTGCTCCCCAGTTTTCCCAGTTCTTTAGTTGTGTTACTTGTGGTTATTTTTTACCCTCCTCCCCAGTCACCTTTATGTCCTGTTTTTCTTTAATGAAGCATTTTTGTCATATTTCATATTCGTCATATTTTCCTGCCTGTGCCATGCCACACCATAATTATTATTATTATTATTACCATTACTAGAAAAACACCATTGCTGTTTTCCCACAGCATCACAACCTGTCCAATTTATGCAGCTCATACTGTGACGCGCGTGGCTTTTGCACCTTGTCGCATTTTCTGCATGAGGGCAGCCTCGCCTGGTCGTCGGCGCTGCTGAGCCTCTGGCTGGGCGCGCTGACAGAAGCAGCACGACACGCCGCACACTTTTCTGGTGACACCCAGCGCTGCGGCTTTCTGGAGCACGTTGAGCTCGCCAATTAGGGAAATAAGGATTCATTTATGGTTTGATATATTTCAGCTGTTTTTCTAACTACGTTCCGCAAATGGTAAGCATATTAACAAGAAACATCCTTTTCCTTACAATTTAATAATTAATTGCAGGAAAATCTTTAATGAGCAATCAGATGTATGCCAAACAAATCAACATAAGCTGTTCGAAACATTTGATTAATACTGGCATACTGTGCATCTGGGCACACAATCATATCAGGATCTCATATTGGGCCTGCACACCAGAGTTATTTCATTTTTAATTATTTATATTCTCCAGAAAAAATGATTCAATATCATTTGGTTTGTTTACAGATGGTATCTGTTAAAATTCATTTAATTAAAGGTAGTGGGGTTATCTGTATGTCTGTTCGTCATTAAAGTTTTGGATAAAAGTAGGAGAAATTGAATTAGAAAAATAAAGATTGTCAATTATTTAATAATAATGTAAGTAATTTGAAGGGTTATTTATATGAGAAACATTGAATAAGTAGGAAACACAAAACCAAGGTGATGAATGAATTAATATGAATTATTTTATGGGGTAATACATGAAGCTGCTTGGGAGAATCGTAGTATAATATTCTTGGAAGAGGATTTCTGGGGAGATGTAAGGGGCAGGATACCAGGCCACCAAAGCATCCAATAAGGTCCCATCCTCACGCTTATTGGGCCTTTTTCACATTTCCAGCCAATCATGGGGATTCAGCGAGGACCCTGTCATTTTACAGATCGCTTTGTCTAAGGTGCTAGTAAGGCCAGAAATGAGACTCAATAAGAATAATTTGTGCATCTAAAGAATGTCAGTATTTCTAAAGAATAATCAATCATTCAGTCGCTAATAGATATAAATGCATATAAATGTTTTTAGGTTTGTCATTTTGTTCCAAAGAACACAAAAATACTAAAATTCACTGAATGTTTTGAACTCATTATCAACAACTAATGACCTGCATTAAGCTATTAGGCTTTGCTTCCACAAAAAATAGGGAAAATAGAATTTGGTTCGTCAAAAAATACAGATATACATATTTTTATGTATCTACGTCTATCAAGCTCGGTGCCTGCAGACACCCTCATTTGTTTATTGTCATACAGTGTGTTAGTAATATTTTAGTTTCAGCATTCTTATATGCTTTGTTGTGTGTTGAGAAATTTCCCCTATGATGAAGTAAAGGTCGTCCGTTACCCAGAATACCCGTGGGAAATGTTCAGTTATGGAGACATCAATGGCAGGTATCCGGTCTGATTCAAACCAGCATCGAGAATCAGCCTTGGCAGAAATAATCTAGGAGACCGATAGCTCTGTGTCAGACAGACAGACTAACTTTAAATTACATGTAATGCAAAATGCATACCTCTAAAGTATAATTTCTGAAGAGTGGCGTGCTTGTCGAATATAGAATCAGAAAAAGATTGCTAACAAACTCCCAACAGCTGGATGATTAGGTAGATGCTCAAAGTGCAAAGGAAATTTCACCTTAGCTAAAAGGTAAAATTATTAGTAGCTATTAGTACCAAGCAGGTGTACAACAGATGGCCAGGAATTTTGTTACACCATTATGAAAGTGCTGTGTGTGTGTTAGTTTTGGTTTGGTTGCCACATTTGCAGTGCCTCCTAGACTGATTGCACTGTGATTTATTTGGTTAATGAGTTACTGTGAGTTACTATAAGCAAATGACTGAGGATATAGCAGAGAGAACTTACTTGTTCCCGAAGCCTTAACTCTATGTCGTTCGTAAGTTCTATGTTAAAAGACAGAACTTACGAATGATGTAGCGTTAAGAAAGCTTCGGGAAACTCAGCCCAGACCATTACTTCTTATACTTCTTATATTCTTATACTGCTTTTTGGACTAACAATGTTGCTCTGCCAGGATTTAGCCATATGTCGCATACATTCTTCTAAATCGTCGACCTGTCTTGTTTACTTCTACATTCCACACTTGTCCTTTAGCTTTTCGAACAAAGAAAAGTGTTTATATCGTCAGAGATGGATTTTTTAAAAATATATTTATATTTTTGTCAAAACCCCATTTCCCCCCAAAAAAAACTCACTTCTATACACATCACATGCGACGGTCCCACAGACTATAAAAAATGCCGGTTGCTGTTTTTTTTTTTTGTTTCATCTCAAAAATAACACTATTATTTGATATTTGTATATTTGAAGTCTATAAAATGAGACTTTTTCGTTTAGGGGTTAGGAATAGCAGCACAACCTTCTTTGTTAAAATTCCGGGGAAAAAAACGAATGGAAATTAATTGGATCTGACTATAAATACACCAGCTACTGGCTTTCCTGTCGTCAAGGCGAAACCCAGCGGACGCACATGCGTGGAAGGGAGACCCGTGATTGTCAGCTATGACTGATGCGCAAAATCCATGTAATAGTTTTACAATCCCCCCCCCCACTCCCCCTTCAGGACAGGTCCTTCCAAGCAACAGGCTTCCTTTGAGGGCCTCTGCATTTTGAGACTAGTTAGTTTTTTTTTTACATTGTTTTTAAACCAAAACTAATTAAGGATGGAGATGTGCAGAGAGAAGATGGCTGGGAAGCATGACCATTATCTTGGACTGTATTCCTCTGGAACCCCTGGCAGTCTCCTCTCCCTCAGGGCCTTGTCCACCACCCTTATGAGGTCGTCGATGGTGGCCCGCATCTCGGGGCTGTACGGGTCGTACTCCAGCTTGCGAAGGCCGGAGCGCTTGAAGTTGCCGTCCTTCTGGCCCTCCACACACAGCAGGCGGTCTTCAGACACCCCCAGGCCCAGGAAGACCACCATTTTCTTCAGCTGGCCGAAAAGCTCCCTCTTCAGGTCTTCGAAGTGGACTACGTGCACGTTCTTCCCATAGCGCAGCCAATCCAGGGTGTGGGAGGCCCACCAGGGGGCGTAGTTCCTCACAAACTCTGGCCAGTCTGCATAGGGGCAAAATAACAATACACGAGGAGAGTTATGGCGCTTTAGCCGATACTGTAATCCGAGATTACACAGGATGTGTCTGCCAGTCACATGCAGTGAGTCCAGCGCCTTAAAAGATAACAGCGGCAATGTGTGAGCTCTGGGATTGCACCTGTCAGCCTCTGCCGCTAATACGCATCCTGTCCCAGTTTTCCCAAGAACTGGAAGTATTTCCGTAATTAAAGTGCCGCTTTTGCCCACATTTCCAGAGCTAACAAACAGGAAGAGGAAGTAGCGATTGTATCTGGGTTACAAGATACCTTTGTAGACACCATGCACTCTCTCTCTCGCTCTCTCTCTCTCTCTCTCTCTCTCTCTCTCTCTCTCTTCTCAGCCCCCATAATCTAGGCGGTACTTTGACTATGCCAGCCTTCATTTTCATTTTTTTCCCTCTCTGTCATCCTCAGGTCATACCTGAATCCAAAACCTTTCCACAAGTCGACTGCTGGGCCTATTGGGGAAAGAGAGTAATATCTACCCAAGACGGAACAACAAAAAGATAAAGCAGCAGGGGCACAGGAATCGAAGGACTCTGACTGCATAAGACTGTGGTCGAGACACCCAAGCAGAAACATGGGGGGTCCTGTCACACGCATACCCGACCCCCCCACCTGGGGTCTGAGGGCACTTCGTTAAACACATTTCGCTTCAGGTAATCACAGCCCATAAAGCTTTTGTGCTGAGCCACCCCCAGAGAGATTAAATTAACCGTGTGGAACAAAGCCAGTTTCATTCTTTTTAAGAGACTCTGGGATTCTGGCTGGTTATATACAGTATTTACTGCAGGACTCGAGGGGGGGCAAAGCAAAGTTAGGGGGCTGTCTGTAGCCGACCTCCTCCGCTAGCCACTGTTCTCCCGAAATGATCAGCCGCTTAACCTTTCATCGCGTCTTCCGGGTTAGGAGGAGCGCAGATGGACGGCGGCATGGACGGCGGATTCTGCGCACTGTCGGGGGCTGGGGGGGTGTCCACCTGCCAGGGGCTCAGCACGATGCCGCTTTTTTTTCCGGCTTTTGCTCCCAGGCAGAGGGGAGCCCCCCCAGTCGTGGCCAAAGCGACGACTGCATTCCGGCATCCCGGGGCCGCCAGACGAGGCCAGGCGGGGGCCAGGTGAGAGGCGATTCCCGGAAACATTGCTGCCACCCCCCAACCATCCCCCCACGCCAACTGTGAGGACGTGCGAGAATCCGGGGACGCTCCGATGCTCCGGACGTCTTGCAGAGCCGAAGTCAATTCCACGAGAAGCGGAGGCAGTTGGGGGTTGGGGAATCTGAGGCTGGTTGCCATAGTTACCACAACAGCCAGGAACGTCACAGGAAAAAGACCCGTAAGATGACAGGAGGAAGGGAGGCATGCCAGCCAGACTGGGGGTAAATGGCAGGGGGTGTAAAATGGTGCTCAATTGTGAGCCAAGGGCTGTAAGAGACGCGTCTGCATGGCTGTACAGTCAGGGGCCTTCAAAAGTAAATCAGACTTGAACTAAAAACCCTGTTTCAATTTGTTGTTTTATTGCCCAATGTGCCGGATATTGCACATCCTGTACCCCATTCACAGATTACACAACTATGTGTGACACAGAGTTTGAAAAGGCACAAAGGGTGGGGCCTGTTTTAGTGCACTGTTACAGTGCAAAATTACACTATCAGTTCCTCTCATGGGAGGCTTGTGGAAGAATGAGGTTAGCTGCTTCAGCACTGATTGCAGGGAGCGACTGCTAATTTATATGGAAAACTGACCAAGAAATCCGATGAGATTAACCCTAAGAAGGTAGTGCTTTAATGACTTGCCCAAGTGCTGATTAGTGATGAGCCTTTACCTTTCCCTTTCCAGTGGGTCTGTGAGGCGAATCCAACATGGCCGCCGTACTTGCGGTTGAACTCCGCCATCAAGGCCTTGTAGGGGTTGCGGATGATGAGGACGGCGGCATCAAAGGCCTCGATCTCCTTCTTGCCACTCTCGTGTGTCTTGATGCAGATGGTCCTGGCACTCCTCCAGTGATCTCGCTCTCCTTTGAAGCCTAGGAAGGTATGAAGAACAGCAGTTCTCCCATGAGCCTCTGCCAAAGCAGAATCTGCCAGAATCTGTCGCTTTGTGACTGTTTACCAGGCTCCACTCTCCAAGATTACAATTGAGCTACAAGAACTTTGTATCTTTTTTGTATCTTTCGTTTAAAAGACACAGTAATACTAAGAAAAAACAATGCATTACCAACCTACAATAATACGTGGTAACACTGCTCTCATCTATAATGCACTATAAATACCTTCATAATGCATTACAGTGGCCGGTTCAAGAAATAATAAAGCATTACGGCATCTTCTATTGACAGTCATAAAGCATTAGTGTTGATTAAGTGTTGATTATAATACTTCATAAGCTCCAGTGAAGCTCTCATCTATAATGCACTATAGATACCATGACAAAGCATTAAAATGGTTTGTATAAGAATTAAGGATGCTGCATTAAGAAGGTATCTATAGTGAATTATAGATGAGACGTTCATAAAGCATTCATAAGGCATAATAAACATAAACATGGTCATAATTTATGTCTTTTGATAAATATAAATAGCCATGCTTATAATGCTTTATGAATGCATTATAATGTGTTATGAATGTGTTCGTGGAAGACATGGCATTATTAAAAAGTGTTACCACATTCTAATATATGAAGAATTTTAAAGTACTGAAGATGAATGGCTTATCAGCTCTAGAAAGCACTGCCCCCATGCCCTACACGGCCCCCCGATCAGCCGCGGCTGGCCCCTTGAACCCTATTCCGCAGACCTTTGTTGTAGAGCGAGCCGTCAAAGTAGTAGCTGCCCGTATAGATGCCCGTGGCCAGCTCGATCAGATGCCGCGCCCACGTGTTTCCCGCCCCAGGAAAGCTGGCCAGTGCTGTCAGGCGCTTCGTTCGCGACAACAGGAAGTGGCGATCCATGCAGCGTTTGTCTGGGCGGAGGACAGAGACGAGGTGGGCGGTCAGGTTGGGAACAGAGTCTGGGATCATAATATTCAGGATGACAGATCATTCGAATGACACAGTCTCATACAATACTGGAAACAACAGACCTGTATGAAGCAAAATGTCACATTGCTTGCAGAAAGATATAAGTCCAAACACAAGATTTTATATTGCATAATATTTAGAATAGTATACAAATTTAATGTAATATAAAACATATAAAATATTTAAACATTGGATAACACCATATATACTTATATTCATGGTTTGGAGCAGATCTCGTGTTTTGTTTTTTTTCCTCCATAAATTTCATAGGAAGATTATGTTTATTTATGTGGGATTCATGTGAGTGCCTTCTACCGTGTCATTACTCTGGATATACAGTGGACAGTGTGACCTGGTGAAATCTGTGTGATAACAGGCACTTTGAGGATTTCAGCTCCTTCAAACTCTTAGGGTCTGGAACCCTTGCAGAGCTGAAACAGCAGCCTACAGAGGGTCTGCAGAGAGCTGAAAACACAGCGGCGACACAATCTGCGTATCGTGGCATAATAAACATGGACGACGCCTCTCGATAAAAACCTGTGTGGGGAAATCCCTTGTAATAAACAGTGGGAGACACACAGAAGCATTTGTCATCCAGTAATATCTGCGATATCTCACTCATGTGAGATGTGCTCGTGAGTCAGTGCTGCAATGCATTCTGGGAAGTCCGTGTAAAAGCCCTTGTGTTCCCGGTTTCCACAGCTGTCGGGAGGGTTGCTAAGACTGCTGATGGCGCTACACATAGAAGGGGCTGTGTGAGGACACACTGTTCACACAGTGGGCACTCAGCCTGCCCTGGACAGCTGCTAGTGAGTGAGGTGCCATCTCTGTGGCCCTTATGACACCGTGACGGTGTGTACGAGGAGTATGCGCACCTTGCACCTGCGTCTGGTACACCAGGAAGTAGTCATCCGTGCCGCAATTCTCTGCCTCATCGCCAGGGCAACACCGCTGGCACATCTCCTCATCCTCCCGCTCGTGCAGCGAGAACTGGGCCGTGGGGAAGCCGCATCTGCAGACAGCCCCCCCCAGGACGGCCAGTGGGAACTCCTGAGGGCCAGAGAGCCGGGCCCGTTTCATGACAGGAACTTCTGTACCTCCACACAAAATCTTCTGTATAACCAGCCCTTAGAAACCAACCTAAAGCTTTTTTTTGTGATCTTTAATCCCGACAAAATGAATCTTCAGCCCCATCCTTTAAAACCGACCTTCAGAACTGGCCTTTGTGACTTACTTTCAGAACTCAACTAAATCTAAACACACCTTAAGCACTTTGAGTTCAGTGCATTAGGGGTCTGTGCAGGTGTCTGGAAGTTTTTGCGTTCAAATTCCGCAGCCAGTCAGATTACTTTTGAGCCCTTGAGTGAGGCGCTTAACCCAAACTGCTCCGGGTGACACTGGCTGATCTGATCCTGCTCTCTGACCCTCACTCATATGTCACCTTGGACAGGCACGTCTGCTAAATAGACGTCATGCCAAAATGCATTTCCCTCCTCAGGGATCAAACTAACAGAGATACATCCATGCATCCCTAAACCCTTTTCTCCATTCCTTTAGAAAAACTCCTCATAATGTTTGGCCATGAATAATAACACCATAAATTTACCGGCAGCTAAGCAGGCTGATTCCATTGGGTATCTGTTTTAAAAGGTTACTATTCTCATCAAGCTCTCAGACTGCCGAGGCAGTCAGAGTTAATTCTCTGGGCACGGAGAAGCAGCACCGCGTATAACTCCGCTTTCTCACCCCGAGCACTCCAGAGGATGCTGCCTATCAGAGACACTTTGTCCAGACTGGAAGAGGAATATAAAGAAGCGCAGGATCAGGGCCATGGGGAGCACGGTTAGGACAGAGAGATCCAGCGTGGGGCTTTCAGGAAAGAAAGAGAATGAAGGATGGCTTGGGGACAGACAGAAGGGGGACAGACAGCAGGGGGACAGACAGCAGAGGGACAGACAGCAGAGGGACAGACAGCAGAGGGACAGACAGCAGAGGGACAGACAGCAG
>JAOYFF010000116.1:24066558-24088137 GCA_025773925.1 Cryptomyrus ogoouensis
TTTTTCCTCCCCCTCTCCCCATGGTGATTAATGTCTGTTATCGTTACGATTCTTGTTTCTGTACCCCCCACTGATTTCTTTATTTTTTCTTTCTTCCACGGGACGGGTGGGTTTGGAGCGGCCACACTCCTTGCTTCTGAATTTAATGTAAAAAAAAGTTGTCCTCCGGAGGGGGGGGGGGGGGGGGGGCAATAAAAAAAAAAAAAGAATTCTTTTTTTTGCCCCATGCTACACTACAAAAATAAAACTAAAACCCAAACATTTTAGCTAGCTGGTGCTAAGTGATAGTCGTTTCTCAGAGACTAGTAGCTACAGAATCCGAGAGGTAGTTTACATCAATGTTACGGTTTATTTCCAAACTGATTTAGATTAATACGTTTTGAAACACATGGGACAAGACAGCTGTGCGTAGCCTCTGATATTAAGTAAAAAAGCTTTCATATGCAAATCCTGGAGCCAATCAGGGAAGGAGTAACACAGATGTGGTAGCCCAGTATCAAAGCAGTTAGTTAGTTAATGCTTGTCGCTATGGGTTTGCTCCTAGCCGTTGTGAGAGGCTAAGCTCTGCTAGCATTTGTTCTCTTACGCCTATTAGGGCTTCTTTTTCTGGAGTTAGAAGCTGTCTGGGTTGCTAGTTTCAGAACCAAATTTTGTGAAGTGCAGAATTTTGCATTATGCATTAATATGCATGGGAAATCAACACCGAGACAGACAGGCAATCACATGAGCATGCAAAGACACACATATACACACACCCAAAAGCCTGGGAGCAATGGAATCTGATAACTTGCATCCGTCAGACTTCACTTCAATTACCGCAACGCACCACAACGCATCATAAATATGCATTCATCATGCACTGCGATCAGGAACATCGCGTCTTCTCTACTCAAGGCTTTTGTCTCTGAGGCTACTGCTGAGGTGCTGTGTTCTCACATCGATTTTCCACATGCTCCCCGATTTTGCAACAAAAAAGGGGTTATGGCGGTCAGCTCTTTCCGTGGCTCGATCTTGGGAGCTCATGGCATAGACATGAATAACTGTATTGCAACAAAACAAAGTAAGGGAGGCTATGCGAGTAACCTTATCCTTTGTTGAAAAAAATGCAAAAAAATTGAAAGGACAGCAAGAAATACAGCAAATCATTTAAATGCTAATTGCATAATAATTAAACGTTTGGTGACCAGACTGTAGAGTATCTGAATGTGCCGCAAACGAAAGCGCAGACCGCCCTCCCCCCCCCCAAATCTTAATACAGTTCTAGGGGCGCATTCTCGCTCAGCGGCCGCATGGCATGCAGCCAAATTCACACAACCCACAGCAGGTTCCCCAAGAAGTCCGTTCGCTTAGCCCACATTTTTATCCAAAGCTATTTCTTTTTTCACCCATTTACACGAGTATGTATTACACAGCAGTGATTCAGGTTAAACACTCATGGGTAAAGCAGCAGAGTCCCTCCGGGGGCTGTAACCATGCCCGGGACACGCTCACCTTCCGTTTCTCAGCGGTTGCCTGTGTCTCTCATTTATTTCAGATAAACCTTCCTGGAAACCAGTCACTAGTCCCACATGGTCCACGGCACAACGTGCTGTCGCGCTGCTACATGAGATGTGACCTCGCATTAGCATGGGAGGGGGGGGGGTCGGGGGGGAAGAAACAGAGCGGGAAGGCAGCAAACAGAGGTACAAAGCCACTGAAAAAGGTGATTTCAGGGATGAGTGTGATAGCAGAAATATCAGAAATATCTGACGTCGGGGACAGCCAGTTTTCAGTGACACAAAGATGGTGATGGATGGATAATATGATAAAAATACAAGGCTAAAATGGAGATGGTGGGTGGGAATAGTCAAAGCACACAACCCAAACATTATACAGTAAAACCTCGGATTGCAAGCATAATTCGTTCCGGAAATGTGCTCGTAATCCAAAGCACTCATATAACAAAGCAAATTTTCCCATTAAAAATAATGGAAACTCAGATGATTCGTTCCACAACCCAAAAATATTCATTAAAAATTATTAATATGAAATATAAAGTAAAAATACATAAAACAAATTAACCTACACATTACCTTTGAAAAGAATTGTGGACGGTGTGAGGGAGACGAGAGAGAGGAGAAGAAGAGGGTTATTTTGTAGGACTATAACTAACGGAATCACTGCTATCTGTTGGCTCACTGGAATCTTTTTCTTTGTGTGCGACTTTAGCAAGGAACCTAACCAATGACAGCCGCTTTTGCCTCCTTTTCGATTCCGCGGAAATGTGGACATTGCATTGTCGTTAAACAGATTCATCGCTCGCACTGCTACGCCCTTATTTGGGTGGTGCTTTTCTACTAAATTTTGACTATACGAATGAGGCACGCTGACTGAGACCGAGCATGGGAGACGATTACCCACAATCCCGCAGCGAGAGAGAGAGAGAGAGAAGAACCATCGGCTCAGTTGTAATCACGTGACGCTAGGCAGACAAAGTGTATACATAATACTCGTATTGCAAGACCTCGCTCGTTTATCAAGTTAAAATTTATATTAAAATTTTGCTCGTCTTGCAAAACACTCCCAGACCAACTTACTTGCAACCCAAGGTTTGACTGTATTGAGAAGGATTTAATACTGGGAAATAGAATAATCCAGAAAAGGAACTTTGTGCCTATCCCGGGGAAAGTTCCAGAGACCAGTGAGGTTTGGCTACATGCCCCCATGCCATGTGACCCAGAGTCTAATGTGGAGAGCCACTCACCTCGCCCCTCCTCTGAGTCTTTCATGCTCCGCCCCTTTAGGGCACGGCTCCACCCCCCAGTGTGGTCTCCATCTCGCCCTCCCCTTGCGGACAGATCCTGGGAGTCCTGTTTCAGCCAGGGTGGGTTGTACCTTCGCGGAGGTCGACGGCCCTCTCTGAAGACCCTACTGATCAGCCCAAGGCCCCGGCCCTCTGGGCCCCCCCGGCCCACCTCTGGCCCAGACCCCTGAGCACCCGAGGCTGTCTCGCCGGCACGCAGAAAGACCAGGCTGCCACCGGCCGTGAGGTAGAGGAGGACGAAGGAGAGGAAGCGCAGAGGTCTGCGGCGGACATAGCGGCGGAGCCTCAGCAGGGTGCGCGCCATCCCTCGCCGCCGTGCCGCTCAGATACGGTGAAGCCAGCTCCCGCTGACCTCTGGGGCTAAGCCTGTGCTCCAAACCACCAGGCAGCAAGAGATACAGCAGCACCACCCAGAGGGGAGGAGGAACGTTAGAGGAGAGCCGGGATCTCACAGGAAGTCACAGCTTTCAGAAAGCATCAAAAAAAAAATGGACGTTTCAAATTTTCCGGCACTGGCTGGCATGGTATGTTTTCGAACTGGCTGAAAATTTCTAGTCTCTTATGTCAGCCCTGGCCCCACCCACATACCCAGGCTAATACAAGTGAACACGCTGCACTGGTTACAGCCAGTTTGATTTCCCGGACAGTCGAGCCACAGACGCCCTCATAGCGTGAACAATGGGCGTCCTTCGATGGGCTGATAGCTGCCGCCTTGACCCTGCCCCTATCCCTGTCCCAGGACCAGTAGGCTGCTGGGGGCTTTAAGTGGCATGATGTCTCACTTCAGGCTGTAGGATGGGCCCTCTCCGCCCAGCCCTGGATCTAGAGAGCTTCTCCACCACCTGAAAAGAAAAGAAAGGACAGACAGTGGGCATTAATTTAGCAGCTACCTCACTGGCCTTGCATGTAAACAAACAAGGTTGTTAGGCCTAATGATTTAGCACACCGGACAGGAGGAACAGCCAAAGAGGGCTTGGCCAGGGGATGTCCACCTTCAATTGCACTGTTTGGGGCGCAGCGTGTCACAGGAGGTAATTAATAAGAAAAAGTCCAGAAATAATTCTGTAATTACCTGTGGCAGACATCCCAGAAGGAAAGGAGGCCTGGATTGAAAAGAGGCTAATTTCGTGCGAGCCCCTTGTCATTACATTGAGGTCCCCAGGGGCCAAAGTCGGGCTATCATTGCCTGGCACGTGAAACCATAATCATCTTCATTCAGCCTTTTGTGCTAGTTTGTTTCAGCAAGAGAGCATCGAAGATCACGCCGCAAGTCATCTCCTTTGATCAAGCAGCGAACAAAGGCTTGTTCTGTGTGGCTACTTATGAAGACATGAAAGGAAAGGCATTTCAAAAACAGATTGCGAAGCACCCGGCCACAAGATGGACTTCTTATGCAGGCTATGTTCCACACGGTGCCCGAAAAGGGCGATCCGAACACACGGGAGCACACGAGCGTAAACGACAACGAAAAAAATGAAGTCATCGGTCTTGGTTATGTCGGACGTCAGGTGGGAATGGAAACGGTGAGGTAAGTGCCGTCAGTCTCACTCAGGCTTTGCGAGGACTCTGCCAGATCTCATTAATTTCCAGAAAGACGTCTCGCTGTCTGACTCCCAAGCAAAAGCACCTGATCCAGTTTCAGTAAATTCATCTTTTTAACACCCCATTCGCTGTAAACGCTGCAGTCCCTTTACATCCATTCAGATCTTTCCATTTAAAGCAATATTCCCATATAACAATCACACATTATACAACCTTAGAAACAAAACAAATTGATTCATATACAGACTACAACATCCGTCTGTCCATCGATCCTCTGCTTGCCCAGTATTGGGTCACGGCAGCCTGGAGCAATCAAATCAAATTAACAATCTCAGGCTGGGAAAACCAGACCGAAAGACAGGCCAGGATATGTTCTCATGTATTAATCCACTAAAGGTTTCATTTTTGGTTTAGTTTTTAGTTTCGACCTGTTTATTGTTCTGTTAGAGAAAATGTCTTTATGCTCTCTCGTTCCCTGCACTCTGGCCTTGGTGCTTCAAAAATTGTTGGTTTTAAAATCTTCATCAAAAATACATGTGTTTTATTAGTATGACTGTACCAGCCACACGCTTTGAGCTGATGTTCTTTATAAGTGGTGGGTCTGAAGTGGGTTTGAACGCGGTGGTTCTATCATTCAGTCTTTCAACCTTGAAAAAGTCCTTCAGGAACCACTGGGAATGGTTCTCTTTGCTGCAGGACATCAGACTGGCAGGTCTGGCGCAGCTGCGGAAATGCCCATGGCATCAGACCCACAGGCCTCGCAGCGTCTCACTGTGCCGCCCATCCAGGCCACGTTCCGACACAAATGGATGTGATACACGGCGGATGTACATGTGTCCATCTTTGCCCATATGCAATAGATGGCAGAAATGAGGATTCCCACTTGGGAATGAGTGAGCAGCTGCAAATATTTCGTCATTCATTTTGAGAAAGGGCTCAATAACCTTCTTTGTCCGCTCAAACTGGGTAGTGGGAGTCAGTGGATCAGCCTAATACAGACAGCGATGTATAGCTCTCTTCAATTTTTTTACATAAGAAAACCTATAATAATATGGACAGTTTGATACAGTATATTCTAGCACTTTTCATTGCTTATACATTTTAGAATATCACATCACATGCTTCCTAGAACATTCTAGAGCATTAGGTTACATGGAAATTCTATATCATTACAATCCAGTTACTTTCTATAACAATACATTGTGTCTCTGTCCTAGATTATTACATAACATGAACACTGTAGAATGTTACATTACATGTACATTCTGGCACAATACGTTACCCATACATTTGCAGACCTTAGGATAGTAACTAAACAATTTCAGTGTCCTGAAAACACCTTGCTCTTGCATACAGTTCCACTACTCAAAGTTGGAAACTAAACGTATACGTCGCCCTCCAGAGCAGGTACTCAGTGTTCCCAGGTGCTCAAACAGCAATATGACTGAATGTGGTTTAACATCAAGGTCCACAGCTATAAATGGGTCCCATACCCGCTGCTCGATGCATTTATCTTTGGGTTACCTTACATCCTTTTCCTGCATGCTGAAAAAACGGCCAGTGTTGTACAGCACCCTGTTCGGACATATGCCTGTACCTGATTCTCCCTCTTAAGATTTTTTTCCTAAACAGTTATTAATAAAAGTAAATGATGTGAGAATCCAGTCCAGGCAGGTCAACAAACAGAACCACAGGACACCCAGAGAATCAACGGTTACCTTCCTGGGTGTGGGTTAGGACAGTGTTTCAAAACCAGTCCTTGGGGTACATTGGACGGATCCACATTTTTGTTTTATCCCAGTTCCCAGAACACCTGACCCAAGCAATCAGGAGCTCTACATACCTTACAGATGAGCTGGGAACTAGGATAAAACAAAAATGTGGATCCGTCCAGTGAGCCCTGAGGACTGGATTGGGAAACAATAGGTTTTGGGTTTCACATTACAGGGGTTATGGGGTCAGGCTTAAGGGGGGACCAGCGTGGGGTGGTAGCAGCCACAGTGTAACAGAAACACAGACAACACATATGAGGGGAATTAACAAAACTAGCCAAAGTTCTGCAGGGGCAAAACAGCAAACCCATCTGACAGAGTCTCACAGACGAACTGCAGCTTCAGAGTGATACTGATGGTCAGGCAACATATTTGGAAGGTTATTCTGCATTTGCTCCTGAAATATTTACATCTGTGTACAAGGCTACATGGGCACAGATGGCATAATCGCTCTGGGCCATTCCTTGTTATGGCTCTGAAGCCAGGAGCTGCTGTAAACTAGAGTCCCGGCTTTGAGGTCAGGCACAGGCAGAGCAGGGCAGCGGCAGGGCAGGGACAGAGCAGCCCACGTGTGCAGATCAGTGCAAAGTCCCCGGGACAGCAGAGAAGACGCCTTTGACACAAGGGGACCGGCGGAAACACACTGCCGCTGACTCAGTCTAAATAGTGCAGACGTTTCCGTCTAACCCATCACAACTTGCGATCTGTCGAGAGAGATCTCGAGAGATGCAGTAGAATGACTAAAACGCCCTTTTAATACTTTAAAAGAGTCAGAAAGAAATGTGTAGCTGCCCCTGCAGTTTGGGAAACTAAGCAGACAAAATCCCTGCGATTTGATCATTCAGCTGAAGCCTCCAGAGGTAAAATATTTGTGAAATACAAATGAGATGGGGTGACTTCACCTGGAAGTACCTGTGGAATACGCTAGCAGGAAAGCTGCCCTCTCCTCTCCCGGGAAAACTGTAACCCTTAAATGGCAGCATTATCATGCTTTTGAAGTGTTCCTGCCAGCTGAGTCATGGCTGGGCCATCAGAGTGTGGGCGAACATCACACACTTACCTTTAATTCACATCCACTTCCTCTGATGTTTAATCAAAAACCACTGAGGGATGACATCTAACTGCCACTGGAAAGCAGTGAACTGCAGATGGCACTGCTATAAATATGCTGTATCTACCAGGAGGAAGCTCAGCTGGCACCGCTGTCTTCTACGGCTCGAGCGTCTCCTTTACCTCACTCCACTTAGCTGGCACCTTTATCCAGAGCGGCTGAGTTTCTACAGCTGGATGCATCACTGGAGCAATTTAGGTACCTTTCTCAAAGGTAATAAATGGTCCGTTTCCATTGCCACCAAGAACCGAGCCCTACCCGAGCCGTACTGCTAAGCACAGCACGTTCCAAGCTCGCTTCGGTTTTCCGCCACAGAAGGGCCAGCTCAGTAAGGGTGCTGCCAGGTTTGGAGAGCGACAGTGACGTAAAGCCGAAGAGACGCTTGTTTACTGTTCACACAGTATACATCGCGATTTAGTATGTGCTAATTTCCGCTAGCACGTCTGTGAGAAGCGCTGTGTTAGGTTCAGCCGTTCAGCCGTTCTGTAGTATGTTTTTAAGTAAGAGGTTGGAAATTTTCAAGGTCCGAGTTATTGGGAATGCATCAATATGTACAATACCACTAATAATGAATAATATATAGAATATGCCATTTTTGCCTTCAGATCATCCATGTGCATCCGGTATCTCCATGCATTTCGACCAGTCAAATTTCGGTGACACAGCCAGCTCCACAACCAGGCACGCTCTTACCGGCAGGGTCATGTCGGCACGGTTATCGGTCGCATACGGCTTGTGTAATTCACAAAGGAAAACCACCAATTTATGGTACGGCTCAGGAACGGCTCGGCTCTTGGTGCCAGTGGAAAAGCGCCAGAAGTGCGGGGCTTCCTGTGACATGAGCAAGCATAATAAATCCATCTTGCTGCTTACTCCACTTCCTGTTACACTGCACCTTCATGGCATCCTCTCAGCACTGCATTGCTGTGTTTTATCCTTGCTTTGTTGTTCTTACATAAATTCTGAACAAATAGTTGAAGTATTGACTTCTGCTGTTACACATTTAAATCCTACAACAGGATGTGGTGACTGGGGTGATGTGGCCTTCAAATCCCAGCATGAGACCTACATGCCACATCCCAATTAAAAGATGTGGCCCAAACACTCACTTGAGCAACAGGAGCTGGGGATTGATTGTAGACTCCTGGCTCTGTTCTTAATGAAGGACAGTATTTGCCAAGCTGTTGTCCTGCCCGGATAATCTGGAAGAGTTTATGCATCTCTATTTTCAGTATCTTCTCCAACAGCTCCAAAATGTCGCTGTGGATCATCAAAAGTGTAAGAGGTGTCATTCGGAGAGGGGGGGTGACTGACAAACTGTAGCCCAAGCACATCCGATTGGAGCTCCACACTGTTCCACAGCGGCGTCCGCTCCATCTGGAGCCCGTAGGTCTGGCCCCCCCTCCATTTATCCTCTGGTAAAGAAGCTGTTGCAGATGGCGATGCTTAGCCCCAGAAAGCCCTCCCTATCTCTCGGGCCCCCCCGGGATAATCTGTGAGCCCCTGCCAGTGAGGGAGGGGCTCTACACCTGCCACCGGAGGCCATGTTCCGTGCGGCAGGATTTGTGTCCTCACTCCAGCCGGTTTAATTAGAGAACTGTGTGGTTTCTGCAAGCTCCGCAGATGGTCCGGTGCCAAGGACGATTAATTACTGTGTCGCATCCTAATTCCTTGGCAGGTTGACCTGGCTGGCGACCATCGAGCCGATTGGCCCCTGGGAAAATCTGCTTGCTGTCTGATTGGTCTCCCTGCACAGTGAGTTGGGCTTTTTGTGTATTCTGGATGCGAGTGCAAGACAACTCCAGATACTGGACCAGTGCATTTGTGGACATGAGAATCAAGCCGAAAGCTTCTCCCATAAAATCCCATCAAAATATCAGTGTTGATGAGCTGTATGAAATAAATCAGATTCTACACCAGTTTCTTCATAAATATTTGCCAAAGATGTTGGTCACATTTGTTTAGGCATAATATTGTGTCGAATATTTACTTATTACTCCCCTATTGCTTATGAAAAGTTCATAAATCACTGTGATTCTAAAAATAGTTGTTATAACAATGAGAAAACTCACTATCAGTTTTTTTTTAGTTTCCAGTGATATGTTGTCAAATCCTATCAGCAGAACCCTTGTTAAGCAAGATACCATATTCCCTGGATTAAAAGCTCACCTCACAGAAATTACATCATGATACTGTGAAATGCACAAAGCATGAAGTATGTGCTGTCCGGTGGAGCAGCAAATAACATTCGGCGCAGAAAGTCAAGGCGTGTCGTATCTCTGACAGACATTACTGCAGTTTCAGACGTACATGAAAGGTCCCGTGTAACAATCGCTATGACTGGAGCTGCTGTTGCTGGCCCCTTCTGCCGGAAAACTGAAGGGCGGGCGTTACTGCTAAAACAAACACGAGCTGGGAATGGAGAAGGACAATCATCAAGTCAGTGTCAGCACCTGTTTTGTCCCAGTCTTGCATCTTCTCCCCGTTTGGCCAGCAGGTATCGCTGCCCTCCCTGTTGTCAGTCTGTAGTGTTTTCCCTGCTCCCCGTCAGCCGCACAGCTCAACAAGCTGCGCATGCGGCTACCTGCTAACCCCTTTGTCGTGTGTTCGAATCCCACCTCCTCTGTTTTTGTATTTTGTTCCCTAGTGTTTCATTGGTTTCATCAGTTTTTCTAATTCCTGTGATTTTGTGGTTTGTTCCTGTTTTGGTTTCTTGCTTTGTGCCTTGGTTGTGTTTTACCTGTTTCTTATGCCCTAGTGTTAGATTCTGTTTTCCTTGTTTCTTTGTCAGTTCTCAGTTTCCCTGTTTGATTCCCTGAGTTAATTATTAGTTTCACCTGTTGCCTGTCCTTATGTGCGTCTACCCTGATTGCTCGTTGTCCTGCACCCTCCTCGATTGGTTAATTGTTTTCACCTGTCCTGTAGTATCTTTGTTAACCTTTTGTATTTAAGTTCCTGATCCTGTTCTGTTCCTCCTGGAGTCATTGATATTGAATGTTTTGTTATTTGCCTGCCTGCCTGCCCCCCCCCCCCGTTGCCCCAACCTTTTGAAATTAGTCTTTGTCTTTTCCCTTTTTGTTTTGACCCTTTGCGGACTATTTACTTTGTAGTGTTCTTGGTGTGTTCAGTTTTACTTAATAAACCCCCGTGTTCCTGTGAGCCGCCAGCAGGTCGGCCACATTCTGTTCCTGCCTGCACCATGCCCCGCCCTCGTGCCGGAACCTCCCGAATCCATGACATAAAGTATCCCTGGAGCGCTGCCAAGCTCTCTAAAACAGATCAGATGGTGATGGATGGGCATGCATGAGGCAGACCTACAGGGAGTTTAGGGGTCATCTTCCTGGATCGATCTCGGGGAAAAAAAACGGGTTGAAATGAACGACAAAAATTGTATAGAATGGGAAGAACACATGCGGGTAGTCTCCTGTATCTCCCAGGAGTCTGAAGGCCAAAGTCTGATGGCTCATTGTCGTCCAATCACTGTCAGCCAAGTTCAAAATTCATTGGAAATATTGAATTGCACAATCCCAGAAATGTGAGATTACAAAATTAAACCCTTCCGTAATCTGTGAGGCAGATTAACCTTCTTACTGTTTAAAATATTTCATAAAAAATATTACAGGGAATTTCAGATTCCATTAAGGTTATTGGCAACATCCCAGTGTTTTTAGGGCATGAGGCAGGGTTATGAAATATAAATCAAAACAAGCCTGGGATAGAAAGTCTGATGGATTCTCCTGTCTCCAGCACACAGTTCTAAAACCCCGTGTTTACAAGGGATCTGCTATCACTTCCCTTTCGGAATAAAGTCTGACTCCGCCACCACTCTTTGTTCCTCAACCACTCGATATTAGCTGTGAAAAGCATCTCAAAGGCTCCCTCGATTAAAGAGAAAACTAATTAAAGTCTCCAGCAGTCAGTTTCCCGTGTGGTAGCCTGCCTAACACCGCTCGGATAAAAACAGCCAAGACAGAGGGAAAGACTCCTTTTCATTACAACGCAGAAAGGTTACAGGTGGCCATTTTGAAAGGATCGAATCAGTTCAAAGGAGGAGATGCGAGTCTCTGAATGACGGCCACCTGCTCCCTGCCTCTCACTGCATTTCTAACATATTTCTAAGTATCGACAGGACTTCACTAATGTATTAAGGTGCACAATCACTTGAAAGAGTTCATTTCACCTACTCTATATATTTCCCACATCAGGATGGCCAAGTGGATAGATTAATTTGTAGGGTAGTGACTGTGCATTTCATTTCTGCGGATTGCATATTTTTCAGTTTTGCCTCATGGCCTGTGCTCACCGCGACCCTGTGCTGCATAAGCCACTATGGCCTGTGCTTCCTGGGTAGGCTCCAGGCTCACCGCGACCCTGTGCTGCATAAGCCACTATGTAAACCCGATGGATGGATTTCCCATATTATGTAAGAAATATGTCAAGGGTATCAAGACTAACAAGTTAAACCAAACTCAAGTATGCTGATATATGGGCTTAACCGGGTGAAATTCGCAATTTAACTGCCCAAAGCAGAGGCAGTCAAGTTTATTACACATATGTATTAATGAACCATAAATGAGGAGCTTTTCATATTTCATGCTGTTCTGCTTAAATCCTTATTAGCATCAACACTAAAATCATTACTGAACATAGGTAATGTCACTGTGTATTTTCCCAGTCTTTGATTCATGGTCAAATACACAATTCCACACGGTATCAATTTGTAATGAATTCATGTTCCCCCTTTGCCATATACAAAATAAAAGGCAGTTTAAAAATAGGGTTTGGTTGTTCATTCAGACTGCTGTCATTCCTCAATGTCAGTTGTTTACATCATCAGAAGACTGCTGCCATTGGCCAAAAAGGACAATGTTCCCATTGGACAAAGGCAACAATGCTCCCACTAGACAAAGAGAACAACGCTCCCATTGGACAAAGAGAACAACGCTCCCATTGGACAAAGAGAACAACGCTCCCATTGCATGATGAGTACAACTGGGGTTCTGAAAACTCACATTGCTTGGCATGACAGCCCTTGGATCTTATTACATGTCCTCTGTGCAAACTGTTGACATTCTTAAAAGAGAAATGTATCTGAGTCTGATGCCATTTGCTGCTAAAGCTTCACACTAATTAAATTCTGATCCCGTTCTGGTTTTTACATGGTGGTTCATATTGTAGCCCCTTGCAAGACGGCGAGTCAAAAGTCAGCTTATTTCAACTAATACGCCATTTGGATGTGAGAATATTATCTTTTGCAGCAGCCAACTTTAGAAACACTGGGGAAGCAAGACTCATCTAATCACTTTTATCAGCAAGTATTATTTTCATCTATTTTTTTACACTTTTAAAGTTGCACTTTCTTACCATTTTTCTAAGCACCGTTATTTTTAATGTAATTGGCAGGAATCATCAGTTTCTCCATACATGGACAAACATGCCCACGCCAAGACTCATCTATGTCCATGGCAAAATGTTTTCACTGAGAAAAAAATTTCTAGTAGGACTGGACCATATAAATGATATATCGATTTATCATCATGCAAAATTTAACCAATATGAAAATGAGAAAGTTTGATAAACTGTTGATAAGGAATATTGCTTGACAGCACATATCAGCCTATCACCTCTCAGAATCGAACACAATGCCAACCAATCACATGGCAGTCTTTTCAGAAGGGATGCTCTATGCCCAACAAACACAGCAGGGTTGATTGAGTTAGCGGCGTGCGCCACATGCTACTGTTATATCGTAATATCGTGGAAGAGATAAGTGAGACCTCAAAGGAAAGCTCAAGCATCGGTGAAGTGAACGATGACTCAGAAGCCGCAATATCTTATTAAAAAAGATATATTGTTGATAAATGGTGCATTCCAACTCGGGGGTCGGAATGTAGTCCTTCCTAGTCGGAAATTTCAACTGGAATGCCCACTGAAGTCAGCATTCCGACTCGGAAACCCCAACCTCAGAATTCAAGTTGGCTGCGCTCTTCATCAACACAAGTGAAAGCTGTACTCATATACTGTTTATTGGCACTTGTGTCTTATTTATGTCTCATTAAATCGGTCGTACACACAGTACTGTGCAGCCGCTATCTGTGTACTTGTTGCTACGGTGTTTGTATGCGCAAAACACTGCATAATGCATTGTCATGAACTGGTACTGTTAACAATGGCTAACAATGGACCTGGCTAGAGTCGGCATTGCTAAATAGCTTTCTGACTTGTTCTAATAGAATTAAGTTAATTGGGGTGTGAAGTCATTCCCAACTCTGACTTATGAGGTAAATGGAACACAGCAAAACAAGGTAAAAAGGCATCAGTGGTGTGGTGGTACATTTTGCAGTTTAATATCTGACATGCAACAGAATGGTGCTGTGTTGTAAACAGCTGAAAACTCGTGCCAACTGAAAATGGAAATGATGCAAACTTATTACACTACGCCAAGCAATGCCACCCAATACAACGAACAGAATGCAAGTGTCTACAGTCACAAACATCAGCAATTTGGGTTTCCACTTTCAACAAATCACTTCCCATATTAGTTAAAAACAGGACACAGCATTTTTTTTTTCATTATGGGACGGGGGACGACTCCACCAGCAAAACGTCACGTCAAACCCGTCCCATTGAATGAACGGTGAGGCAGTCAGAGAAAAACCCCTGCAACAAACCGTACAGCCCGCATTTTGTTACACAAAAGGTTTATTTTTATATGATTTATTTATTAAAATTAGATTTCATTTTACATAAAGGTGATTCTGAGGGAACTTTAAATAAAACTGGAGCTTTGAAGTCTAGAAATAATCGCCTAACCTTACTATGCAGGTTGTTTTTAAACATCATATCCGTGGAAAAATTGCATTTTGATCAAAACGTCGGTCAGAGTTTGTCACGGTGATGTCCCCTGGTAACCCAGTAATTAAGCTGCTCACCTAAAGTGTGTCTTTCTCAGTTTCATGAAATTGTTTCTCACGAAACACCTTGGACTGAAAGAAGCAGTGGCACCTAACCCACCCATTTCTAACCCTTTTACCAGTACTGGCTACCAGTACGCCGATCCTGGGAAGCTGCATAGAGACGTATCGCCCAACTGGATGCTTTCAAAATGAAGCACATGCGATAAGGTGTAAACCTGCAAACTACAGACAGAGAGTCGGGTTCAACCCCAAACCCTCAGGAAAGAACAATGTAATGCTGTTCAACAAGCCTCCCAGTAAGCAGCATCAAGCTCTAAGCTATTCTGCAATTTAATATTACTGAAGCCCTTTGGGTTAACTACCTACGATACGCATATAATTACAGGGCACCAATAGAGAGTTCCACAATGCAGGTCTTTAACCAGGACACTACCTAGTGCTCTGTGCAAAATCAATATGTTGTTCATCCTGGTTTTCAGCTCCAGCGGTCGACTGCCAATGAAATATAATTTCCTATTTCTGCCAAGAACTCCCCCATAAATCCCCTGGGTTTCAGAGCCGGAGTGCTGAAAGAAGAAGGGATTACGTGTTAGCGCTAAGACCCTGCATGGAGCAGACGTCCGTACTCCCCCCCCCCTCCCCAATCTCTGACAGTGGGGCAGTTGCGGACATACAGATTGCGGGCACCCAGGAGGCTAGAATGACCTCACAGATCGATCAAAAAATCAGGAGGACAAATGCCGCTTGGTTTCAAACACAGTCCCAAAACGACAGTAAGCAAGAATGACATATTAATATACTAATTAGCTAGCAGTGTCATAAGATTTCAGACGAAATCAAATACATGCCAAATTTACAGTTGCCAGTAAAACTGAGTATGAAAATGGAACTATAAATAATAATGAAATATATAATGATATATTTGCATTGTTTTAGCACATTTGCTAAGCTTCTCTGCCAATATCAATATGTGCTAATGTGGCACAAGGAGGCGTTTCCAAGGTAACGTCAGCCCAGGAGAGGAATAGGTGAAGTTCTCAGTACTCAGTACATAAGGCATGAGATCAAGGCCTGCGAGGCAAAACAAAATAGTTTGCTACATCTAGCATCCCTACACACACATGGCTCATAAGTTTTCTCAGACTGGCTACTTAATCGTTATTCCATACTTTCTGTGTGATGTTGCTTTCTGGCCTCTGGACTCCTGGCTCACTTGAACATACCTCAAGCCTAACCATTGTGATCCTGGGACCACCTCTGGTTCTTCTGGAGGTATCTCTGTATTGTTCTGCAAGTCGTGGGAGACTTGGGGGCTTACATGTAGGGTACCCTGTTCTGGCAGAACACCAGGCGCCTGGCAGAAGGGGCCTGTGAAGGCCTGAATTTTCCCTGTTGGTCACTATTGTCATGGAGTGAGTAACGTTCTGTACCCTGTTCCACGGACGGAGCCATACACGCCTAAGACACCCCAAGGTTACTATCCTAAGTTGTCGCCACTCGCAATAATCAGCAGCACTGGGTTGAGTCCATGTTTGTTCTGCACTTTCAGTCGCCTCATCTTTCCACCCAGCTGGGTGCTGAAATGGTTTCCTGTCTCTCACGCAGGTCTCACAAAAGGCCACACATCCAGCATTCTGCAAACCCAGGTGTGCCACAACACCCGCTGGGCAGCGGCCTCTGTTCACTTTCTCTGGGATATGATGAAATTGGCTCTTTTTTTTCTCAGCCTGTCAATTTCCTTTCAGTCAACAGACCCACGCGGTTGTTTCTGAGTCGTGTAACCCAGTTTCGCCGGCTTCTGTAGGTACAGGCAGTCCGTTCCACGTTGCCGGAGGTTTAACCTACTTCTTGAGTTTTCTTTCCAAGGTGGGAATAAAACAAAAGCCTAGAGAAGGAATGTGGGGGGTCTTGAAAATGTTTTTTTAAAGACGGAGGGGGGTCGCATGCCCCGGGTCCAGGTGCAGGCGGATGATGGGCATGTCCATTTACTTCACCTGTGCCGTCTTACCTCATTTAAGACTGAGCTCTCAGCCCCAGAAAATGTGATGAGTAAATGAATTATTGAAGACACCATGCTCATATTGCTCGCCTGGGTTCCCGCACGCAAGCAACTTGAAACGCCTGTCAGCAGTACTTTCTGGGATGAAGAACAGAGAGGTGCAGAGGGATGGGATGCAGGGGCGAGATCCTTTGTCAACGAGCAGCCCCCCCCCCTCTTCTGGCAGCTGCAGGGTGCTCTAGGGGACTCCATTAAAATGCAGAGTAAATGGAGAGATTGAGCTATAATCTGCGTTCTCCATGAGGCGTCCCCACCTGGATTCACCATGTCCTGGTGTAGATGGAGTGCGTTGTCAGTGAGCAGTTTGGCGAGGACGGTTTTCCATGAGTTACTCATCTTCCTCACACTCTTCCTCCATGTGCTAATGCTGCATTACTTGGGGGGAAGGTATTTCATTCACCTGTCACCTTCTCTTTTCAGACGGAGCGGACCACACACGCGGCTGCCTGTCTGGCTGTCCCACCTACAGGCCCCCTCTGTTTTGCCTGCATGTTATTCCCCATTTCTAAAGCTGAAACAACTGTCCTTCATGTTTATTTCTCTTCGCACAATTTTTATATCCCCCCCAAAATCCAGATAAAGCCCCTCTTCCACCATCCCGCCCCAAAGTCTTATATTTTCATTCTTGCAAAAGTAAAGTAAAATGGCCTGATCTTAGTTATCCGAGAACACAGCTGCCTTGTCAGAAGTGTGCGAAGTGCCCCTCACTCCCAACGACTGTCTGCGGTCTTGAGCACTAAGGCCTGAACAATGGCCACCCTTGTCACCAACACCAGCTGCTCCTAAGGTAAAATCCAACAGGACGAGGCTTTGCCAAGTTACGCATAACCTAAAGGATTTTAAGAGGATTTATTTTCCTAAAATATTAAGAGATAATTCTGTATACCCCTCCATCTATCCATCCATTTCTTTTCATAACTGCTTATCCAGCGTGAGCCTGGAGCCCAGCCCAGGAAGTGGAGGAAGCACAATCGTGCCCTGCAGGTGATTCGGAGAAGCCAGGCCACCTTAAGTTCTCGTTTTCCAGGTCACCTTAAGTTCTCATTTTTAAGGGGAAATCCTGGTGGACCTGGATAGAGCATGCAAAATGCACACATGCAGAGTCAAGGGCAGGGCTCCAACTCGGAACCCTAAAGCGTGAGCCTGCAGTGCTGCCCACCGAGCCACCCAGCCAGCGCATAATCACATGTATACCCACTATTCCAGAAAATATGGTAATGAACAAGTGTCACCGTGACTGTAGCAGCTGCAGGTCAGTTGTTCCTGCACCCTCACGTACTATGTCAGCCTCCTGATGCTGATTAGCATTTGAAACTCCTACATACTTTCTGAGGATTTCAGTGTGGATTGAGGCTGAGTTTGACTTATACTTTTAACACATTGTAAAAAAATATTCATTATGGAATCTAGACTGGCTGCAGTTATTCCCCGAGTCTTATTAAGCAGCCAGCCTAAGAGCAGAGCAAATAATGAAAGCAAGTGTCTTCCTCAAGCTCTGCGACAGCATCAGGAATGGAGACTTGGGTAAGTTTTCTTTTTCGATGACGGTGAAACATTCATGGCAGTTCATCCCCCGGAGCCCCATGGTGTCACTGAGAATGTCCGATCAGCTAAAGTTCATGGACCACCCCCCTCCCCCAACAACAAAAAAAAAATCTCAAAATTTCCACAACATGATGAAAGGAGAAAGGGCTACAGAGAACAAAGTCATTCTTGAGGAAACTCAGAAAGGGGCTGAGATGTTGTTGTTAGCATATACACTGATCAGCCATAACATTGAAACCACTGACAGGTGAAGTGGACAGTATCGACCATCTTGTTTCAATGCCGTGTGCCAGTATATATTAGGGATGTGAATAGTAAGTTGCTGAAGTTGATGTGTTGGAAGCAGGAAAAATGGGCAAGCGTAAGAATCTGAGTGAATTTGACAAGGGCCAAATTGTGATGGCTAGACGACTGGATCAGAGCATCTCCCAAAAAGTAGGTGAGCTACTGTACCACGAATTGCTGAAAAAGGTTATGTTGGCTATGATAGGAAGATGTCAGAACACACAGTGCATCACAGCTTACTGTGTAGTGCCTATGCCGACTCTCGCCCATCGATTAAAGCCCTTACAATGGGCACATGAGTATCAGAACTGGACCGTGGAGCAAAGGAAGAAGGTTGCCTGGTCTGATGAGTCATGTTTTCTGTTACGTCGTGCGAATGGCTGCGTGTGTGTGTGTCATTTACCTGGGGAAGAAATGGCACCAGGTTCAATCCACGGAGGCCCCACCTTGCAGCTTACAGGACTTAAAGTATCTGCTGCTAACATCTTGGTGCCAGATACCACAGGAGACCTTCAGAGGTCTTGTGGAGCCCATGCCTCAATGGGTCAGAGCTGATTTGATGGCACGAGAGGAACCTTCATGATATTTGGCAGGTATGTTTGAGGTTTCTGATGTGTGCACATGCTCACACATACAGACATATGTGTAAATAATTCTACCTGACAGCTGTTGCGATTGTACCAAATTGAAAGCCTGAGACAGGGATGTACTGGGAGCTCACCGAATGAATAAAATATGAAGTGCAGACATAGCTCTCGTCTCCGCTCAATCTAAAGAGGGTGCCAACCTGGTCGGGGGATAGTGTGGGGACCGGTAGCAGTAAAAGCAGGTCCCCCTGGCCAAGAGCCATCAGTGCCGCCATTGGACCCACCCAGTGCAGCTGAGGTGGCCGGCGTTTCAGGGATGGGGCAACCCCAGACACTTTTTATTCAGAGGCTCCATTTTCCTCCCGTCAGACACCAAGGTACCTTCCTAAGAAGCAGCATGCATGCAAATTGGCCAGTGACAGTCTGCAGTGAAGGGGAAGTTACTCACAAAAGTAATGTATTACACACAGTTCAGGTCCAGAAAGTACAAATCCAGACCAAGGTTTTGTTTCAACCTGGTCGGTTGAAACAAATCCTTGGTCTGGATTTGAACTTCATGGACCTCAGCTGTTTGCGATGGATTACTTTTGTGAGTAACTTCTCCAACACTGCAGACAGTATAGATTAACTGCCAAGTCCCGAGACAGCCAGCATACTCGGACTGATTGCACATCCTTCACAAAGTGAAAGATATTAAGCCAGTTTCGTAATTCTGTTGCTCTGCGCATAGTTTTACACGAAAGCCTCCCTTACAGACACACCCTCCTCTGCTGACCCGTGAAACTGCAGGATCTGGCGGACAACTGTAATAAAATATTCTCTGTGTTTTCCATGGCTAGTGTTTTGCAGTGATTTAATTGCACTGCTGAGACATGGTTGTATATAAAGTACGTATTTAGGCTGCAAGAAAAAAACGTGTGGTACGTTTGTCTGTGTGTATATATAACAAGATGCTTTTCCTTTTTGACCAGAAATTGGTTATAGATGATGCTTCTGTTTGGGTTTTATTATTTGGGAGTTCCACCTGCAACAACTCTCTGGTTTCAGTTTGTATAGCATTCATATGGCATGGCTATATAAGAGAATGCATTGATGAATGCATTACACAATAATTAGATACTATGTCCCATTAAAGAAGCCCACAATGATAAAATACCCCGTTCTCATTCATCGTGTACTATTGTTCAGCCTTTTCAGTCTAAGGCTGAACCACTTGGTGAATGTATAGTACTGTGTGGAAGTATTCTAAACAGTCCATGAAAGTGCTTAAAGCTATTTATTTGGGGAATAAGTGTATATTTTCTTAGAAAAAAAAAACACAGTTTAATATTGGAACAAATGCAAATTAACAGTAACACAAACTAGCTAACAGAACTACTTCTGTTCTCCAAAATAGTTACTGATATTTTGTTGGATGTCTAGAGGAACATCGCTTTGGGTCCCAAACCCCTCCTCAGGGGCACCACAGCCCTTCCACCTATATGTCAAATTTCACCACCAGCTCATTTCATTAATTATTTAATTAGTTAAATAAGTCAGCGAGGTATCGATTAGCCAGATATGGTACGCAACTGGTTAAGTCACCAAATACATGTGTATAATGCATGGTTACTGCAAATACACAGGGTACTCGCATTACACAATGTGGCCGCAATGACATTTGCCTTGACGTAAGAACCTGATAACGTCCTACGCATCAGCACTTCTTTTGGACCACTTTGGAAGCTTGGTCCTTCAACATTAACGAGACATGACTGCATAGTGCTATTTTAAGACAGCTGAAGTCTAGCATGCGGACGCATTGCCACTAGTGACAGTCTCATAGAACGGATTAGAGTCGACTGGCCTCTAATTTCATTTTGACATTGAAAAATTCAAAGAAATTTGAAGGAGCATTATGAGAAACATTCAAAGGCAAAGGGTGTGGAACTAGAGCAGCACATTAAAGCAATGTGCTGCGGAATCTTAAATAGGTTCCAAAACTCTTTGATAACATATGCTGCTTTTTTACACAGAAGCCCTTTGAATTTGTAGGAGGACCCCCATGTGCTGTATCTCCAAAACATACTGCAGAAAGTGTTTTTATTCTCCTTCAGTACCCTAAAGACAGTGTCAGAAGCCCTTTTAAGATAAACAGAATTCCTCCTCAGAGTCAGCTTGCCCCTGAAGCTAATCCTGATTGCAGGGGTGAAGCGAGAATCCTATCCCACATCTTCTGCTAGCTTCAGCACGGCAAACAGCCAAGCCAAGGTCCTGTGTCTTGCTGCTCTAGCTGCCTGTGTGGCAAAACACCAGGCCCTACTTTTCTTAGCAAGCCTCTAAAGTTTCGTACAGGAGATGCTGTCCAGAAACCACCTTCGGGGAACATAGAGAGGGTATGCATCCTTCTGCACGGCAGGCTGAAGACGTTACAGGTTGGTTAAAACAAAACGCTTAATCCTCACTTAGGCAATCAACAACATTTCTTATCTAGAGCCAATGGTTCTCCCACAAACTGCAGCTACATGGCATGATACACCTGCTTCACAATGCTTATATAAGCAAGGTGAGTTCACACAGCCGATTAGCATCATGTTGCTCATGGTGCATTAGCACCCAACTACTCCCTGGTGACTCTGGCTTCACCACCACTGTGGACGGGAACCACCTTCATACTTGTAGCCACCGTTTGCCGCTACCAGCCACGAGGATGCTGCTGTCTAGCTTTGCGGCACATTGCACAGCAGGTAATAACATCACCCATCACTGAAGGAAATTCTGGAATGTTCCCAACAGATCCCAGCTCTTATACCCCTGAGAAAGACGCTTAGCCCAGGGCTGGACTGGTAATCTGGCATA
The DNA here is from genome assembly GCA_025773925.1 of Cryptomyrus ogoouensis. Lineage (NCBI taxonomy): Eukaryota > Metazoa > Chordata > Actinopteri > Osteoglossiformes > Mormyridae > Cryptomyrus > Cryptomyrus ogoouensis. Next base: position 24,088,018 of record JAOYFF010000116.1, read on the forward strand.
CCGGGCAAATGCCCGGTGGGCCTACGCACTTGGGGGCTGGTCGATATAATATGATTTTTTTTTTTTTTTTAATTGGCCAACGACCGGCCCATAAAGCAGGGACAGCGGCCCATTGGTTCA
>JAOYFF010000116.1:24097716-24158694 GCA_025773925.1 Cryptomyrus ogoouensis
GGGGGGGGGGGCGGGGGGCGGGGGGGGGGGGGGGGGGGGGGGGGGGGGGGGGGGGGGGGGGGGGGGGGGGGGGGGGGTGAGCCCATCACTATAGGCAATATCGAGATGCCAATTTGGCTAATCATGTCTTTGGACTGCAGGAGAAAGCACGTCCTACACAGGCAGAACATGCAAGCTGCACGCACATGCACAGCAGGAGCTGCATTCGCTGTTCCGCTCACGCAAGTGTAGGAAACACCTTGAAATCTCAGGTGTTGTCAAGCATACCAGCCTCACAACATGTTCCTTCTAAAATAGGCTATCTGGGGTAGATTAGATATATGTTCCCCTGTCTCCCTACTGCTTACCCAGCATGTGTCAAAACAGCAAACATGCGTGTGTGTGCGTGTGTGTGTGCGTGCATTTTGGCAATTATTACATTATGGGGACCAGATTTCCCCACAATGTGATAAAAATCTGTAACCTTTTACCTTATGGGAACTTTTTTTCGGTCCTAACAAGGATAATCTCAATTTTATTAAAATCTGTGAATGCAATTAAAAAACTAAAATAAAATGTCAAAAGTCCTGTATTTTGTTTGGTTACTTGTGGTTAAGGTTAGAGCTGGGTAGGGGTTAAGGTTGTCATAGTTGGGATTAGATTTTTCCCCATAGAAATGAATGGAGAGTCCCTATAAAGATGTGAATACTTGGACTGTGTGTGTGTTTGTGTGTGTGTGTGTGTGTGTGTGTGTGTGTGTGTGGGTGGGTGTGCGTGAGTGCGTGCATGCATCCCAACCTCTCCTTAAAATGTAGCCTCATTTAGCCATATTTCTGACAAATGCGTGTTGTGTCACATGACCATCTCATGTAACCACCCCAAACAAAATGACTAGTGAAGGGAAAAAAATGACTCAGTGAGGAACATTGTCTGGTCTGCAGCGTCTCTGCAAATGATGCATGAGGGAATGTGCTGTAATGATGGGTGAGGGCTGGTTTTCCATGTCAGGACTTTTTTTTGAGCTGGTTAATGGGAACCTGATCTGAAGAGTTCCACTTCAGCCACTGGGGTGTTTGCCCATTTGAACCCATTGCATTACAGATAGATGGTGAGTCACTACAGTGAGTCATTACAGTGAGTCATGGCCAACCACATCCCCAGTTTTTAGCATCATGTGGGTCCCTTATACACGCCCAATGCCACCTTATGACTAAGGATCCTGTCGTTGTGTTCAGCAGGGGGTTAAGGGGTAGGCGTTCCCACGGATAATATTAGGTGCATCGTGTATTCTGCTGAAATCGTCCTGTGTTCCAGCCACACTGCCAGTGTCCACCTACATTATTGGGTTTGCATTATTTTTGCCTTATATTAAAGCCTCACTGCATTATGGGGGTAAGTTTTGCAAATAGATGATGGGTTTTACAGGAGAGAGTGATGTTGGGACGGGGGCAGGCACAAGCATATGTTCTGAGTGATGTTTTCATTTTCGTCTCGCACAGCGTTTGCCTAATGAAAACATTTCAACATGGCTCCAGCGGTTGGTGTCCTGCAGAGGGGCAGCCGACTGGCAGGGGTGGGGGGTGTTATCTACATAAGGAAATGTGAGGTGCGATCTTCTAATGCAGTGCTTCCCACCCCAGTCCTTGGGGACCCGTAGGCAGTCCACGATTTTGCTCCCTCCTAACTCCCTGCCAGACAATCCACATTTTTGCTCCCTCCTACCTCCCTGCCAGACAGTCCACATTTTTGCTCCCTCCTACCTCCCTGCCAGACAATCCACATTTTTGCTCCCTCCTAGCTCCCTGCCAGACAGTCCACATTTTTGCTCCCTCCTACCTCCCTGCCAGACAATCCACATTTCTGCTCCCTCCTAACTCCCTACCAGACAGTCCACATTTTTGCTCCCTCCTACCTCCCTGCCAGACAATCCACATTTTTGCTCCCTCCTAGCTCCCTGCCAGACGGTCCACATTTTTGCTCCCTCCTAACTCCCTGCCAGACAGTCCACACTTTCGCTCCCTCCCAGGTCCCAGGGACCAAAAACATGGACTGTCTGTGGGTCCCCAAGGACCAGATTGGGAAACGCTGATCTAATGAATTCCCCACAGTTCCTTCTGGGCTGGGACCAGGGGTTAAACAAATGTAGGAATCTCTCGAGCCCAAACGGGCCAGGCTAACTTATGATGCAGTTCTCTAATGAGTTTAAGCCCATTTTGAATACAAGCTGGGATTATCCTGCTGGATCTTAGCAACACCAGCATTCATCATTAGCAGTGAGAAAGAAGTTCCCCTTGGGGAAGCACTCGCCTCTTAGAACCCTTGGAAATGATGCAAAAGCAGAGGGCCAAACTGGCTGAGATGGCAGCTCCCTTTCAGGTGCCCTGTTTGCGTCGCAGCTCGCAGGTGGGGGAGGGGGACTGAGGTGGAACATTCATTTAATAAAGTTGTGGAATCCAGTCTTCATGTACCGAGCTAAACAAGCTAAACGAGCTAAACAGGTCACAGGCAAGTACATCAAACGTGTATGAGATCGCATATCCAATCAATCCTCTGGGACCATGGAACCTCACTGGCAGCCAGACAACTGCCTGCCAAAAAATGCATCATTTATGCATCAGATTTCAAGGGTAATAATCTCCCCATTGCTTCCCTACAGCATTTTTGAATCGAGCTATAGTGAAGCTTAAAAAAAACACAAAAGGACCTTTTTGTTTATTATAATGACAGTTCCTGTTAATGGAACCAGAATAAGGACCTTTCTCCCTGGTAACTGTACATTAAGTGCTTAAAGGCAAAAGCCGCCACATCAGTCTCCCTCACAGCATAATGGTCGGCCTGTCGATCTGTAACTTTTAAAGACCCGCAGGAAAAGGGGAAGTGAGAGCTGGAGTGTCAACCCCCCGGACTCCATCACACATTCTGCTGGACGATGAATGTTAATGATTTCACTGGCTCACATCCTGCACCTCAAAGTCGACCAAGCTGCTGGAATGCACTTCCTTGGGTTTACACATTGAGGAGTGAAGAGGTGAGCCCATTTTCATACCAACGTGGCGAAACTGGTTTGTGGAATTAGTAGCTGTTTGGGGATTGTCATCATCAGGCAGTCTGGATGAGTGGCTGAGAAGCCAGAAGAGGACAATTAATGGGAAGGGTCGATGGACCCAGAATGATTTGTCCATACCTGACGCACTCGTAATTTTAGAATCTATAGTTGCCAGCAGAACTCCTAAAAAGAAGGTCATGATTTTCAGCGTGACTCGTCTGCTTCTGGAGTGGGCCACAAAACCTCAAGCATAAACAAAACAGGTAGCTTGTTTTTGAGCTATTTCCAGAGCGCCGTATGAAAAGCTCAACAGGAAAACAACACAGACGAATGAGTGACCCAGTTCTCAGAGGGACTGGGAGCTGCGCATCTCCACCAGAATGTCATTCTTCAGGGGCACGCATGGAGAGGGAGACAGAGCCCAGGGTAGCTGAAAGATGTGCGTGCGGGAGGAAGACACTTTTCAACTTAAAATGGCTCAGCTGAAGTATCATGGACTGTTACAGTATATTTGTCGACCTTGGCAGTAATGTCAATAAGGCATTTATAAGGGAGAGTCACTGGATTCAGTGTGGGAGAGCAGGAAATGTGTGGAGAACCAGGGAAAATTTGAAGGTGAATTTACTCCTGCTAGCTGCTGTAATTTCAATTATTACTAGCGGATGCCAGCATGAGAGCTGACAATGGATGATTTGGTTCCCAGTGAACATTCACTCTCCAGCTTTCTGGACAGATTTTCAGTCCCGTCCACCTTCTTGACCTTCATCTCCATGACCCCGTGTCCCTCAGGAAGTGAGTCATCATGTCTTTCACTGTATAGTACAAAAAAAAAAAAAAAAAAGCACAAGACTCACCTGCTTGTGATTTGTTGGTAAAAAGGCACAGTGAAGCTTCCCAGGAAGCTGTTAGAGATGGCCGGCGTGTCACGGCGGAGCGCCGCCGCATCAAGCTCGCCTCGTCTTAATTCATGAAGCGAGCCGATCTCTCTGCGTGACAGTGATGCATGTTGAGGCATTAGCCACTTAATGCGTGTTCCCTGATGCGTGAAGTGCTTCTGAGGGGACAACAACACGTAACAGTGGCCTAATGGCGGAGTCGGGGAACCGGCTCTGTTTTTTAAAGAGATAAATGCATTTCCTGATTTTGCACAGCAGTGTCTGCTGGACCCGCCCCTTCGGTTAAGCGGACGAAGCCGATTCAGGTGGCCTTTTTAGCTTTGAACCATATGGTAGCATAACGTGGGGACACCACTCCGAAACACGAGCACTGGCTAGCTGCTCACGCAGGAAGCTGTCACATCCTTAAACTTGTGACCTTTCAGTCAAATTTCTCCAGCGACCTCAAAAGACACTGCTCAGTTAATGCTGTATCTCCCTCACTGGTCTGCCGACGAAGGCGAGACTGATATTCCTGAGGTTGCTGAACTATCTCCGACCTCTGACAGTCACTCATGTCGAGGAGTCACACCCGCAGAGTCCAGTATGCTGAGCAGCGCAGAATCTGTGTTAGCAGGATTTGCATCATTTTAATTACAGTATGACGGTAAACCTTGGGGATAAATTGAACCATGTGCTCCACTCCCTCACACACACACACACACACACACACACACAACGGTTTGTAATTTTATCTTTGTGGGGACTCTCCATTCATTTCTATGGGGAAAACTTATTCCAACATGACAACCCTAACCCCAACCCAGTCCTGACCTTAACCATCAGTAACCAAAGAAAATGCGAGACTTTTGGCCTTTTTAGTTTTTTTATTGCATTCACAGATCTTTGTGGGGACCTGAAAAATGGTCCCAGGAACGTCAAAATAACAGGTTTTTATTAAATTGTGGGGAACCAAATAATCCACAGACACAGGCGTTCGTCATCAGAGAAATAAGACGTCTGACACCGCGTCCAACAGCCTGCTCCAGTGACAGTGTTTGAAGTTCGTAGACTCGCGTAAGACAGTCGCCTTTCGGGGAAGGTTCTAGAACCCAGCATTTCCATGGCCCTGAGGTTTCCCTGCAATTGGCCACGTGGAGGAGGACCCCCAGGGAGAAAGCTGAGCGGAATGGCGCCCCCCGTCGCCCAGGGCATCAAACAGAAAGGCAAATAAACGAAGCGAAACGGGGGCAGAAATGTGTGCCGTTGCTGTCTAAATATATATAAAATGCTCACCTGGGGAAAGGCATGTCATTATTTGCTCAGCCGCATGTTGTGAGGACTTACCCTGAGCTGAACTCTGTCTAGGCTGATCTAACTCATCCAAATTCATCAAGCTACTGGCGACCAATCATTTGTGTCCACTTCCCCAGGATGGGGGGGTCGAGGCTCATCGGAGTGACCCCGCTGTGCTTCATTGGCCATCACTGACACATGGAGAATCCCGGCTACAGCCAGCATGTAGACTTCTCACGTGGCATCTTGTCTCCCCATCATGCTGCACAGGACAGAAGCATTAGGCTCCTACACATTGATGATGGCACTCATGCAGGCATGGGGGAGGCAGGAAATCATAGTAAAGGCGTTAATTAATCTCAGACGTAAGGACCCTAACCCTAACCCGCCCACCCCCTGCCTATCAGTGCCCTCCAAGCCATCCTCATATCTTACTGATCCTGAGAAGCTGTACACAGCAACCTCCCACATCACTTCCTCCCCCACAAGCCCAAGAAACTTAGCAGGTTTGTGCAAAAACTCCTAAACAACATTATTGCTCAATCTATCCATTCATCCACCATCCACAATTGCTCATCACAGAAGACATGGACCCTATCCCAGGGGGCAATGGCCACAAAGCAGGGATACAATCAGGACAGGATGCCCGGCCATCTCAGGGCACAGGGCAGGGGACACCCAGGACAGGATGCCCGGCCATCTCAGGACACAGGGCAGGGGACACCCAGGACAGGATGCCCGGCCATCCTAAAGACATCAAAGTTCTTAACTGTATCTGTGCTTCTAAAAACATCTTATACTGAATCACAAGAACTCTATGATCCAGTGTGCGTTTGAAATTTACTCCACATAGGCCTGTGGTCCACCAGACAGGGAACATCAAAGTAGCAAAGTAGTATCTGGTACGCAAACCGATGAATTAATGAAATAAAAATAGGCACAGGGTTCGGGCTGCTGGGTATTTTCACATCACTGCAGCTTTTCTGGAGGGTTTCAAATTAACCCAACGCTTGACCTCATCCGGCTGCCTAACCCTTGCTTATATGAGCCTGGTGTTTTTAAGAAGCACAGCCTGGTAATTTTCTGTCTGTAATTGACAGGCAGTGAGTCTTTGCTGTGGGATTAAATGCCCTGGGGTCCGCTGACTCTGGGTGCCGCGGTAACAGGCCCACGGATGCTGGGATCCCGAGGCCCTCACCCCACGGCTGTAAGAACCGGCACCTCCTCTTTTATCCTGCTCTCATTTTCACATGGAGCTTCACCTCACCTTGGCTCCTCTTTAAAGAGATGAAACCACTTAAAGTACATGTCAGCAGATCACTTATCCATAAGGTTTTGCCCAACTACAGAAGAGAAATTAATTTTGTCTAAATAAGCAGATTTTTACCGTGGCTGGATTCATATCCAATCCAAGCATCTGCTTCCTCTGCAGCATTTATTTTTGTCCTGTGGTTACACTTCTGCGCTATACGGCCAAAAGTATGCGAACACCCCTATTACGTATGGTAATCCTCACCCTTTGCTGACACGCATGAATAGTTATGCACATAGCCATGCAATCTCCTGCAACAAACACCGAGAGCAGAAAGGGTGGTCATGTGGAGGAAGTTAGTAGCTTTCAATCTGGCGTAAGCAGAGGGCGCCATCTTTACAAGAAGTCAGTTTGAGCTGCCGAACTGAAGTGATGGTGACGGTCCAAATGCGTGGGGGCGAGTTCAGCTGTGACGCGGGAGCCTCACAAACTCACAGAAAGGGACCTGATCACCCAACATCAATACCCAACCTGAATGACAGCACATCTCACTAGCCAGAGGGTGGACCAACGTCATATTAAACCCCTTGGTTTCAGTTTAAGGGGTCGGATGAACTGGTGTCCACTCATTTTTAGCCATATGGTGTATGATTATGTGGGAGCTCTGCTGCTTTGGGGCCATCGTGAAGGTCTTCATCGGCATGGCGACTGCCAACGTTCTTGGGACATCGAAAATGTATGAAAAGTGGGTGACGTAAAGGCAGAGGGAGGCAGCGTGTGGCTAATGTGCTGTTTGCAGTGTCAAAAACTTCTCAGACCTTCGTTGTGGAACATTCGTGACAGCACTCAAGGCATGTAATACTTTAACCTCAACTTTCCAGGTCCTTAACCATTTTGGCACTTCCTGTCTAGATATCGATCAATATATCAAGCACATTTAACTCTAACATCAAATGAGGCTTAGATGAAAGCAGTCTTATGTTACAGATACGGATATTTTTCAACTCTGTCACTGATTCACTTAGAGAACGGTTCTCGAGAAGGTTTCTCCTCCTATTGGGCTAGGAGATCACTGTCGGCACACCAGAGTAAGCTGAGGTGCAGAGGGATTCCTGGGAACAGACATGCGGATATTTGCTGTAACCCCCCACAGTGCAGTGACCACAGGGGCAGCAGTTTCCAGAGCATTAAATGTTTCTGGTGTCTTTAAGGTAAATTAACTCCGCCAATGTCACTGGCGGACCACAATGTCAGCAGCATCACATCCCGACTGCGTTCGCTAACAGCAGGGGTCTCCAACTCCGGTCCTGGAGAGCTACTATCCAGTAGGTTTTCTATGCTACCTGGCTTCTGATGAGCCACACCTGCTCCTGGTATTTACCTGAGAACTGGTGTGGCTCATCAGAAGCCAGGTAAGATAGAAAACCTACTGGATAGTAGCTCTCCAGGACCAGAGTTGGAGACCCCTGGCTTACAGTGATAAGAATCAGCATGAAATCAAAACAAGAACCAGTCCTCTAAATGGTCAGCTAACCCTGACTGCTGGTATTTTTTGCAGCAGAGAATCGCCATGGCAATGTGACCTTTCATCCCAGCAAAACAAAGTTAGGGGTTAATAAATGTTATTAGGACACAGAACACGGGGCTGGGGGGGGGGGCAGTGAATTGTATTAAGGGAGTGAAGGAACCAGAAGTGAAAGAGATATGAGAATTTATTTTTAACCAACTTCAAACCATCCACCATTGTTTTTTGGTCAAGAAAACAAGATTATCTTTTGCTGTGTGTGCTCTGATGAAAGAGAACTGAACGCCACAAGAAATCCTTTCTACCTGTGGCAATAAGAGCATATATCTCTTCCCCTTTCTGTAGGTGGTGATCTTTTTCAGAATTTATGTCAATTGTACAATTGTACACAAACACAAAGTCACGTTTCATAACCACTTGCACTAATTATCTGTTATTTTATTTTATCTGTTATAGTTATTTGTTACTTTGTTAGATTTATTTTGTTATTCTGTTTTTGCACTATTGCTACTGTTCTTTTTAAGCTCTTTACTGTCTTATCTTTATTCCTCTTGTTGCACTGAGCATATTTAAGACAAAAGAATTTCCTGTATGGGAAAGAGAAATGAGGTCCAGCCTCTTGCATAAGCCTAATGCCTTCTACACGCCCCACACAGGCCACGACTCCACCTGTGCCACCAAGGGACACCTTCTTCAAATCTCAGTGGCAGTTCTGTAGAATCAATTTGATGGGCTCTGATCAGTAGGGTGACATTTTCATTGTACGTAAATGGGTAGCAGAAGTTGACAGGTTGTCTATCTTTTATGCTTTTTTCTTCCACTTCCTGATCTCAGACAGACAATGATTTCTACCTGTCAGACGTCTCTTGTTCCTATTAAGAGCTGATGGTAGAACACGATGTCAAGGTTTCGTTGCTGCGTCTGCTGAGTCCACAGCACTGAAGCTTGTTACTTGAAATTTAACGGAGCATTGCCCTTGAGTTAAATAACAGGCTACTCATCCCCTTTATCAACACAAGAGAGACGTGTCTGAGCTTCAATAAGCCCGTTCTAACTAAAGCCAGAATTTTTGGTCTGGGGGGTGGGGGGGCGGGGAAGCAGAAATAAAAGAGACACTGGGATTCCTGTTCTCCCGCTGACCCGGGGAGAAACAGCCTCAGAAAAGCAGCTTTTAAAAAATTCCCCCACCCAGAGGGAAGAGACGGCTTGATTTTTGCTTACGAGCCAGGAGAGGTCAGTGCACTGGCTGGGGGGCCTAGTATGACTAGTTTGTTGCAAGATGGAGAGCATGTGACCTGGGGGTGGGACAACTGAATGGGCAGTTTATTTGAGGACGTCGCAGAGATGGATTTAGCAATGGTTCAGTGATTAATGAAACCAAAAGGTACAATTTGAGAAGATAAGTGATAAACCAGCAATTATATTCATGTTAATTAAAAAATAAAGAGAGGCTATAAAAGTAGCCATGGAATGCTTTGTCTCGGGTCAAACTCTCATATGGGAAATTTGCTGTTCGCCTCCCTAATCATCATAGCAGCTGACGACCTGTCACCAACAGGTCATAGGATTTAATAATAAAAGCCTGAAGAAACATCAGGACGATGTGCGGTTTGAACAAGCTCTGAAGATCTGGCAGCTTGGAGTTCATCCAAACAGGAATGTAATTGACCCCTGGTGGGCGGATGTGCCTAAACGCAGTGTGACAGGCAGCCCTGTCCAACTCTCCCCCAGGGCTGAGGATCTGGCTTGGCCAGACATCCTGAGCAATAGCAGACTGGCTGAATAATTCAGCCCCCCCCCCCCAAAAAAAAAAAAAACTTAAAATAAAATAGGCCATGACATATCAAAGGCACTTCAGAATTCAATTAGCAGGGATTTGAAGACGTGTCCTGATTGCCATCATCTGCTGCGGGATTTGGGCTGTTTGGCAGGATAATCAGTACGGCAAGGCTCCGGCGCACTATTTCCCATTCCGAGCATGTTTTATTCATGAATTCTGGATCCGGCACATCTTGAGGGGATCACTGCAGAGGCGTACCATGACACTATGACACCCGCCGCATTCACCGGACATTCCCGAAAAATCACGGCGTCACTAATCCCAGCCTGAGGCCGCCATGAGGATTAAAGTCACCTCTGCTGTCATTTTACCAGACATTTGATATTTTTAGTCAGGTGATTCCGTTCTATTGCACCAGCTTCCAAAAGCGATTTTTAGGAGTCAGCATCATCCCAGAGAGGATTCATTAGGAGGAGTTCTATAATAGTGATTCTACAATATTTATGGGAGCCACAATGGGGCAACCCACAGCAGGAGTCTACGTTCTAATCATCTCCACAAGTGCAGTGTATGCAGACAGCCTTGTTCTCTTCTCTATCCTTCCCTGCTCTCCTCTCCTCTCCTCTTCTCTGCCTCTTCAGTTCTCGCATCCATCTGGTGATCCTGAATTAGAATTAGAAGGTTGTAGATCTGATCCCCAGATACAGTTTAACCTCTTTTTTATTGCCTTCATTCCTACCAGTCTCATTGATTTTAGTCAGCATTTATCAGAACCATTTCCTTTATGGTCCATTTACCCTCGAGATCATGCTCCGATGATGAGACCAGGCCAAAATATTGATAATGAATCATAAAAAAATATATGCATTGCAGTTTTGTCAGAGGACCCCAGCCCTGATTTAGAGAATGTCAAAGTCAGGTACTTTTATATGCTACATTAGTTGTGACTTTCAGAAGGTTTTAAAAGCCATGTTGTCAATTTGTCATTGAAGGCAGATATTGAATGCAAGTGTTAGATGGTAGAAAGTCACCTTAGTCACTTCGGGGACCGATTTGGGTCCGTTCTCCCTTGCGTGTTGATGTCCAAACAAAAGCTGATCCCCATCACGCTGACCACAGGGCGTTCAGGCCCCAGTGCTGCAGCTCACGAAACAGACGGCTGCCACAACTCATGGGCTTCTAAGTGTTCTTTAATTGTATTTGTCCCTGATAATTAATTTTATGACTTTGATATGATTTATCTCCCTCGAAAAAGCGCTTGAAATCAGGATTAGCGAGCATGATGATGGTATTATCATCAATGAACTGGGAACCATTTTGTATTGCAATAATTGGGACACAATAAGGTCTTTGAAAATTTCCTTTCATGCAGTATCTGGCCCTCAAGCATCTCCGTGACACAGATACCGACTGAGTGTAGAGTGAAAGATTTGTGGATTGCCAGTGGTCAGCACATCTTTGTCAATCCCTGCAAGTGGCACTTAGCGACTGCTAGAAACCTCTGAGTTTGCTTCCGGCATTTAGAGGGGACACATCGGGAGAGTGTTCAGAGAAACAGCTTGTTGTTTACAGTCACAATCAGTTTGCATCATCGGGGTTGGCGAGAAAATTGCAGGGGTTGGGGGTGTAAATGGGTAGTGTGTGTATTGTGTGGGTGGGGGTGTGGGTGGGTAGTGTGTGTATTGTGTGGGTGGGGGTGAACAGTGCATGCATTCTGTGGGTGGGGGCTTGGGGCTCATTCTCTGTTTCCCAGTTTTGTTTGCATTTCTTCAGTGGTTTGTTGCCACCCTGTTGTCTTTCGCAGCCACCCCCCCTCCACAACCAGGCAAGGCAAACAATGCATGTGTGTGTATTCTAGAAATGACCACATTATGTCAGGCGCTGTGTGATCCAGCTATATTATCTGTAGGGTGCTGCTTTGTGTCTGTGTTGGTTTCCTCAGCTGCGCTGCCTTCAGCAGCTTCCTTGCTTTATGGGTCCCCAGTACCTGATTTTTGAAGATGTGAACTCTTAGGGACTGTGGAGGGACAGACCTGGGAATGGAAAGCAAGATGAAGGAGTTGGGCGCAAGGGGTGAGGATTGCAGAGGCCAATTAAAGGCTATAAGTGGGAGCCCCCCCCCTCCCCATGTGATCTGAGTACCAAATCAGTCACTTTGATTACAGTACCAAACGCTTTCCAGGGGAGAAGCCATTCCCATCAGCCCCTGCCAATGCCTGATAATCCTATTCCGTACTTCTCCAACAGATCAGGCAAATAATTTGAGGCCACATTTAAATTTAAGTTGCTGTCTACCCGTCCAATCAGGTGGGTGTTCTGACGTGAATGCCTCAGCCCGGCCAGTCAGGTGGGGGTTCTGACGTGAATGCCTCAGCCCGGCCAGTCAGGTGGGGGTTCTGACGTGAATGCCTCAGCCCGGCCAGTCAGGTCGGAAATGGATGCATACTTTACTGTACTCTTGTACTCATATACCCATGTTACATCATCTTCTATTGCCGAGGACCAGTTCCAATACTCAAGAACAGAAGTATGGAGGACAATAAAAACCCCAAGTTTGTTCTTGGGAGGCATGTTAGCAAGACCGGTCTTGCCAAAGCCACAACTACAATCTTTGTGTTCTTAGTATTAAGAAACAATCTCCGTCAGGATGAATAAAGTTTTCTGATTTCTGATTTCTCTGAAGACTTTTCTCCTCCCATCGCTTATCTGAAAAGTTGGCAGGAATGATATTACCTCAGCAGACACATGACAGAGAACAAATGTTAAGATAAATGTCCCCATTACTCACTTTTCTGTAGTAACTGCACCTTGATCTGACCACCAAGGAGGACGTCCACAGCTCTGAAGTCCTCTGAAGCCTTGAGGTCTGCTGAGTATGTTACCCACTGCATCATCCTAACAGCTTTCAAACCCCTTAGCAGACCTGTTTGTCATCTGGTTCTGCTCTGAATCAGGACTCATGGGTTGGACGGCTTATCCCAGGTGCCTGAAATCCCCCTTCTCAACCTCAAGGACCGCAGTAACATGTACTCCACAGCAGCTCATCAACCACGCTTCCCATCAAGAGCAAAGAGGGACACCATTCACCCTCTTCCTCCTAAGAGCTTCATCTGGAATGACCTCCGCTGTCACCACGATTTGGAGGAAAGGGTTGCCAAGCTAGCAATTTCACTGCGGGTAAGAAAATTGCTCCGTTACTGCGATGCGACATACAGCTGGGTCATCGGGGCGTTTAGGGATAAGAGCGCTGTGCTCTAGAATAGCTGGTGCTCACTGCACATGGTGCCTTGTTTATATGTCAGGCTATCAGTCTGATCATGCTTCTCCGCTCACATGGGGATGTTAGTAGAAGTTAATGAAAAGGCCCTGAAAGCATTGATACACAGCAGAACTCAGTTTTTTATGTCAACCAGGTTTAAAAATGGCGGCTAGATGTCGGCAAAAAGGAAAATTACTAATTAAAGTCAAAAATAGTTATAATGACTCAATTGAAAATTAAATGATAAGATACATGTCACTACGGTTCTTGAATAGAATCAGTCCTAGATGGGCATTTTATCCTATTTTTACCCTGCAGATGCACTCATGACCTGTAGGGGGTGCTCACGGCAGGATCAATTCTGCATCCAGGCCATTTGTCCCTCTGGTGTTAATTCACGGGTGGCTGCACAGTATGCATTGTCAAGCCAGGACACACAGTAGGGTGTCAGTCAGAGCAGAGCTGCAGATGTCTAAAATTTAATTAACGAGCCAGTGGGAGGGAGGAGCAAGCTGGGTGAGAGGGGCTACCCAGGTGGGAGGGTATGGTGGGCCACTGCACCCCAAAAAAGACTGAAGTGGAAAATTACAAAACCCTAAACTTCAATTATCCAGTCTTAGCTTGTAAAGAAGGACTTTGTGTATACAAGGGTGGCATTCAGCTCATCCGTTAAATGACCAAATTGGCATAATTAATTTTATACCAATTTAAGTTTTGTTAAACAACGTCAGTGCTTTGTACTCTACAAAAAAAAACACATGTATTTAAAAATCTCAAGTAACCGCATGATTAGCTACAGATTAGACCAGATTAGTCCTGAGTAATCAGCCTAAACAAGAGTCAGCTTGCAGGCAGCTTTCTGTGGCACTTTCCTGTCAGGGATTTCTTGACTTTCGTTTGAGGGGGGAGCCACTTGTTAGCAAGAGCTCGCTGGACGTAAGCCGAGTATCGCCAGCCACTGATGACTTTCAATTGATGGAACAGCACGGCAACTTCTGTGCATGAGCTGTCTGCCAGGAAACCTCTTTGACGTATCTCAGAGAGGAGGATTAAAATTCAGCGCGTTAAATACAGAAGTGGCAAGACTGTGTAGCCAAATATAGAATTTAGAGTGACTCTGTGTTTCCACTGAGAGATTTAGACTAAAGAAAAGTCATTCTGGTTTGAGGGCCTTTCTGGGTGAGAGGCACTACTGAGGCCAGTACAGCACATCAGGATTTGAAGCTAATTACCAGATCCTTTCTTAACTCTCGAGTTCCTGCTTTAGGAGCGAGTACCTGATATTCAAAACTGTTTTCTGTATGGGTACCGACAGCCCCTACGGTCTTGGTGTGAAACGCTGGTCTCTCAAGCAGAGATGCTCTTCACTTGAACAGATGTGAGGACATTTGCTTGTGCAAGACACGTGGCTCAGTGCACCTGGCGTTGGTTGGTATGTCCCCTCTGCAGAAGCTGCTACACAATCCAGGGCAGGGGTCACCACAGCAGAGCCATTCCTCAGCTAGGTGTTTTCGTTGCCCTCTCAGTCCCCCCACCACTACCCTTCTCCTTGAGGAGGAGAAAACCAGCAACAAGCCAAAGGGTGCCCTCAACCCCCACCTGGGGTAATGAATCCATCTGAAACCTAATAAAAGGGGGACTGTTTCCTCTCCACCCAGAATAATCCCCCTCCCCAGGGTTCAGCCAGTCCCTCCCGTGGGACCAAAGTGAGACCAAAGTCAATCCAAATTCCTCCTTATCATGGCCGCCACCATAGTTTCCTTACATGAACTTAGCTTAATTGGCTCCCCCTAACTGGACTGTTGGCTTAATCAGATGCTGGTCTAGGAGCTGCTCCCTCTCAGCCCCCAGTCAGACAGTCCACATTTTCACTCTCCCCCAGCTATGGGGGACAGTCTGGGGGTCCCCGTGGAGCAGTTTGAGAAAGACTGTGCCAGAGGATACCAAGCTTCACTTCTGAAGAGGACACAACAGTCTGTTATTGAAAGCAGAAATGGGATATGCACTGGAAATGGGTATTTCACTAATCTCTAATGGGTTTGTTTTTGTTGTTTTTTTGGGGGGGGGGGGGGTTACACTTAATTTATCATTGAAAATGTTACTGGAGCACAGAATTGTGTGCTAATTTACCAACCCCGCCTCCCCCATTTACCTCTAGCTCAGCAACTTGCTTCGTTGCACACGTCTTTAGACACATGGTTTTGGGTTGACAGACAGGCCCCTGCAGGGGCCTCTTCGAAGATCAGCCTCCAACCGCTCAATGGCCAATTTGACCCTGAGGGCGATGTGTTAGCAAATTAGTACGGCAAAGTGTGAGCACCATTAAGCAGGCGTAGGTGGAGTCTGATACACCGACCCATTACCCAGAGGCACCCTGCCGGTCACTCTCCAGTTGAAACATTTATTCTGCTCTTACCTCATGCTGCCATCTAATGGTGCTCCAGAGTCACTGCATCTCCAACATCGAACACCAAGACATAGAATATAGTGGCCACTGATTCACTGACTGCCCACTATTTCGGTCTGAATATGGCCTCTGGGACCACAAACTAGTCAGACTCTTCCTCCCACCAGCAGGCTAGGACCAGAACCAGCCTCATCTCACCATGGTACCAAAATGGATAAGAGCAGACTGGGTGAGTCATTTGCATAGATCTCTTGTGCCCTTCTTCTAACCAATGAGACGCTGAGGGCCAAGGCATGGTTCCAATCAAGTGTCTGTGTTAGATCAAAGAGGAGTATTTGCTGAAGCAGCGTATCAGTGAGTTACCGTTCCTTTGAGGGAGGTAGCAGCACACTTATGATGCAGCATCTGGCCAGCAGACATCCTGCATGCACAATATTACACACAAGAGATGCAAACATCTGGACAACCTTATGTTTCTATAACTCAAAAAACAACAGATACCACAGAAATATAGCCTCCAGTCCCGGCAGGCTGAGGTGGGTCTGTCGTTAAGGGCCCAAATGTGATTTCAGCATCTGTGGTTTCCTTATTTAATGGGTAACTAAGCATGAGTGTAGGATTCGCATTGGTGGAATGAAGTCATGTGATAAGCACATTCCTTCACTGCATTTGTGCCTTAATACTAACACATTAGACTGGGTTCTGTTTGGTCTCACAACCCCAGAACACACACGTGGACCCCTTTGCATGATCCCCCCCCCTGCTTTCTGTAGCCCCGCCCATCCTGTTCTAATTTCCTGCATGTTGCCCCTGGATACAGGCGTCCTTCACCTTTCTCCTCGCCTCCACTTTACACTCATCTCCCCTCTCCCCCCCCAGCACCATCCCCATTCCCACACCTGTGGTGTAAGGGGTGCTGAATGTTCCTACTAAAACGGACCGGTTAAAAAAAGAATTCTCCCCCATTGCCTTATTTCTCATTAATATTCATGAGCAGACGGGTATGTCACTTCCTGCCAAGACGATTCTACACATATGGATTGTGATTAGAATCAGTGTCCAGCTGGCGGATGAATTTTAATAAACACCTATGTTCGCCAGAGCTATCTTGCATTCTCCTACCCAGAAACCATGGGGGGGGGGGGGTTACAGAAATGGCTCAAGCCTACAAGGACCCATAACATCCACCCAAGACCTAAGTCCCTCCCTTCTCATCAAAGTAATACAAGACTACTCAGATTTGTCAGACAAAGAGTACTTTGATTTCAGTTCAGCTTCTTGATGCCATTTTATTGTATTTTTGAGGATGTCGGTCCTGAGGTCAAATCAGCGGATTTTCAGTTTTATATCCCTGTCATATGATGACACTTATGCTAATTTGTAATCCACTGATTTTCATTGCTTTGGTGTCTTGATCTTGATGTTAAATCAGCTCATTAACGCCACAATGCTTTGTATTTATGACATTACTCATGATCTCGTTGTTAAGCAGCACTCTGCTATCATCGACTGATTTTGAATCAGCTGATGTTCATTTCTAGAGTATTCTGCTGCATATGATGTGGCGTGTTTCTGTGATTGCTCCTTCAATCATATCATTCTGCATGTATCTATGTATATTGCATAACCCTTAATAGTGAAAGTAAGTACAGCATATCCAGAGGAAATACTGTTATCCTGAAATTATTGTTCTCAGTTTTCACTGGTAGTCATAGCTATTAGCTGGCATCTTTCAGGTTGTACCGTGAGAGTAACAATGAGACTGCTGCTAATGAGTTTAATATTAGCATGACGGCTCTTTAAAGGTTTAATAATTTTGTGTGCCTTGTATCTAAGTGACTGTATTCGTGTGTGTGTGTGTGTGTGTGTGTGTCTATGTCTGGGTATGTGTGTGTCTGTGAGCCTGGTTTTCACACTGCCATGTGGACAATAAGAGGGTCCCTGTCCCTGAGCCACAAGCAGAGTGGAGACCAGGCTGGGCTCCATCCCAGCACTTTCAATCTCCAATCGGTCTTTGTCAGTCACGTGTCTGCACTGTCTGCCATGTAACACACTACAACATCTGAGGAGCAGAAGAGCTCTTGACCCACCAGGGGAACCACACCAGGGGAACCAGACCAGAGGAATCAGACCAGGGGAACCAGACCAGGGGAATCAGACCAGGGGAACCAGACCAGCAATAAGGCAAAATAAAACCAGAATATTAACAACAAACAAAACAATACTGACAAGATAAAAAATTCACGAACAAAGACAAATGATGCCAGAAACAATTATAAAAACCTGTTACCAGGCTTAAGGTGAGAGTTACGGTAATGCAGTGATAAAGGTGATTTTAAATTCTGAACACCCAGAAAGAACAATGTGAGGCTTTTTAATATAAATGATTTATTACCTTTCAACAAAGAACTATAAATCCCATCAGTTGCATAACACTGGAAAGTGAAATTCTTTGTTCCTCTCGCAAAAACTTAAGAAAATCTTTAATTACAAAAATAATTATGGTTGACCTTTTCCCGCTGTTTATTTCTTAGCAGAAGGTCATATGTACAGCAATGTGAAAGGGATTCATAAGGAAAATGGCAGCTGGAAGATAGTTCTTCTTCGCTGATTTAGTTCTTGTAGTTCTC
The DNA here is from genome assembly GCA_025773925.1 of Cryptomyrus ogoouensis. Taxonomy (NCBI): domain Eukaryota; kingdom Metazoa; phylum Chordata; class Actinopteri; order Osteoglossiformes; family Mormyridae; genus Cryptomyrus; species Cryptomyrus ogoouensis. Next base: position 24,115,766 of record JAOYFF010000116.1, read on the forward strand.
CCCACAAGGCTGTCATGGCTAATGTCTGCTTTGCAGGATAACAGCTGGGCCTCAATCAGCTCACCAATCGATGAACCGCATCTAAAACAGCCAAAATGCCTTGCAGCTCCCGGTGCCACCCTCTCTTTCTGTTTCCCTGTTTATAACATCCAGATATCAGGTGAAGAGCCTCCTTCTCTGGCTGGTCATGATCCCCTTTCAGGCTTCAAACCAAAAGCACATCCATCAGTACAGGCCAATTCCTGCCACGCCGCTTACTTTCGGGAAAACCCTGACTTCTGAAATGCAAAAATGGAGGCATCAGCTCCATATTCATGGGAGAGCAAATGAAAACTGACATTTTAACATTCAGTAATTGTCATCTACAATAAATCAAGCCGTATAAAGGTCATTACGATTCAGTCGTCTGATCCTCGACTTTTCGGAGTCAGGGGATGAGTTTTACCATCAATCCTCAAGACACTGAAGTGAAATTTTAAACTTGACGCTGAGAATTTATGCAATACGATTAAATTACTGGGATCCCATTATGCCAAAACAGAAAAAAAATGAATGACCAAAGTCCTACTTACCCTGGGATGATATTTGTCTTTTGTGAAACATCCACATTGTTTATGGGCTTTGGTTGTTCTTTATATCTTTACTCACAGAATTAACTGTCAGATAAGACCGGAACCCACGAGATGGGAGAGACGGCTGGGTTAAGAGCATGTAGCATATACCCTTGCAATGTTTTCATAGCTTTCCCACTCTATTTGTAAAATGAGATCCTGTCCAAACACACTAACGCCGCCCGTTTGTCTTTGCTTTCCTCTAACTGAACAGTCTTTGAAACCACATTCATTCTCTAATATCTTTTTTTAATATGAATACTGAGCTACAAATTGTGGCGTTGAAGCTGCATGTCTTTAATCAGAGTCTTTCTTTGGTCCGTTCTGAATTCCGTGATTTCCATTACTTTAAAACCTTTATTAATTATGAAAAATGGCTTGAGGCCTTATCAGCAGTAATGGTTTTTTGTCTCGTTATCTGGTGCTTATACAGAATTCATGGCATTTCCTTTCACAGCAGGAGCGTTACCTTTTTCTGAATGGGCTTTATATGTTTCAGTGTGCAACAAAAATAAAATAAAAATAAAAAAGAATTAACAAGCTCCCTCTGCTGGCACCAATATCTTAATGCCTTAATATTTTTGCATTTCAGTCATCATCGAGAGCTACCTTCTGAAGGGACCTTGTCATGGGAGTCCACCTACACTCATTATGACAAGCAGAAGGGGCGAGGGAACAGTGCCTCATGCATGTAATGGGCCTCCTAGACAATAGATGGCAGCAATGCACTGCAATGTACAATCTCTAGATTTTTGTAAAAGAAAGAGAAGAAAAGTCATGACAAAGACTGCATAACATTGAAAGACTCCTAAGCCTTGGGAAGATCTTTGGCGATCCTCCCAAATTTAATTGTGGTATACGCTCAGAAAGAAACATCCGAAATATGAATAATCACCCCGCTTAGCTTACTGCGACGGAAAACCACACGTTAATTTTAGCACTTGTTTTTGTTGGCGTCGTACAGGAGTCACTCGCGGATCGCGAGTCTTTGCTGTTAAACGTACATTAAGTCACGTCGGTGGCCATTGCTGCGCCGCTTCCGGGTTCGCTGCTGAGGCAATCTGCGGGGAAGTGGGAGTAAGACGGGGCCGAGTCAATAGTGGAGAGGAGAAGAGAGGAGAAGAACGGAGCGGAATTGTCGGCTCGGCTGCTTCACGACGCTGGTCGGCCAGAGGCTGGTTTGATGATAGAGGTAAAGGTACGTCGCTCTTTCCTTCCCACTTCCTCTGCAGCCTGTCGGGTTGTTTACACGCGCTGCTGTACCCTCTCACGCGCCAGCTAGGCGCTATATCACGGATTTTTCTCTGGATGAGAACATAAGCATTACGTCTGTATGCCGTGTGACTCTGATGGCTGCATAAGTAGCCCTTAACCTGTCTGTATCTACAGTCGTCTAGTTACGCGGTTTGTCATTAGCTATTAAAATGCAGTGAACCAAAGCCGAAAGGCGGATCATGTGGCAAACTGCTGAGTGTCTGTTCAGGAGGAGGAGGATGATGACGATCATGATGAAGATGGGTTTTGGCATTAATTTATTGCTGGGTTGCACTCAGTCGATACTGATTCTGGCCCTGTGTGTAAATGTCGAACTTAGAAATAAACCAAGAGAAAACTACGTATGGTTCTTGGAAGAACAACTAAAAGTTGTAAATATACACGAAGGGACGAAATGTAACGTGGAGCAAATAAACTGGCATGCTGTCTTGCAAAAGGCTATAAATGCAGGTCAACATGCAAAGATCCATCTGTTCAGAGTTTCGTTGTACAGGACAATATTCTGTTTCATTGTAATTTCGTCTAGTTGAACTTCTTTCACTTTTGTGTTTGTTTTTTAGATCGTTTATCGGTAGAATATTTAACTGTTAAGGGATGATTGAGTAGTGTAGTCAGTGTGACCAGTTCAGTTCCGAATTGTCCCCTGAAATGATGGTTTGACTTTTCTTACCAGGAGCAGTGCAGTCGGGGTAGCTCATTCTATTGACCTTTACCCAAAATATTCTTGGTGGACATGGCCAGTGCCACCCCACTGGCATCTGGCTCCAGTGCCCCCAACGACACCAACCCTGGGGTCAGCAGCTCGACAGCTGGGGAGGGGGGTACTACGCAGGACAGCACCTTTGAGTGCAACATCTGCCTGGACACAGCCAAGGACGCCGTCATCAGCCTCTGCGGACACCTTTTCTGGTACAATGGTGTGAATGCGGGCTGCCAGCCATTATTCTGCATTGTGTGTGTCTTTGTGTGTGTATGAACTTGCACAGGCACCTTAATTCCTATGTCCAGACCTCAGTGTCCCAGTTAGAAGTTAATCTTCGTCCTATTTGTGCATCTGCTTTTTCACTCATCGCTGCAACATTTAATAAGGTGTGTGGCACGGAGGTCTAAAATAGTCACATCATCTTTTAACCTTAAAAGTTAAGGTATCAAAACACTCTGAGTAGATAGATGGACTGACAGACAGATGGATTGATGGATGGATTAATGGCTGGCTGGATGGATGGATACTTTATTGATCCTGAAGGAAATTTATGGAGAGCACACACACACATATAGTCACTCACACACACACACAACCTTTCCTTTGCTTCTTTATGAGCTGCAGCTGAATGTCCGGGATGTGGGCTTGTAGCTGCTCAGTGTTGTGTGAATAGTGGCCAGAGAACCAGCTTGACCACAGGGTCTTAAGTAATGGGAGAAATGGGGAAATAGCTGAAGGACATTTTTTCTGCTCTGAAATATGCTGCAAGGGGCAGGAATTGGAAGTGCATCTTACCGTCTGCATCTCAGAAATCCTGGGATGATTTGTTACCGTAACGTTTGGCTGTAAAGATATTTCTTTAAATGATCGTATGTGTGCCGTTTACTGATGAAGAACAATGTGTGTGCAGATAATGGGCATGTTAGTGATCCGTAATAAGATGCTAATGATCGTTTTCTTTTTCGTTTGTTCTCCGAATACCCCTTCTTCTGTCGGTGTCAGCTGGCCGTGTTTACATCAGGTGAGACCCGCCCTCCATTTACCTGCCGTTACATCAGCCCCGCAGACGGGATGCCCTGGGGCCTCAATTTACAGGCGGGCAGGACACACTGACTCGACAGAGAGGCTCTTCCCACCCGCAGTGTCTAGCTACTCACGCTTTGGTCAAACCGCTCTTCTCTTACGCCAAACTTCTTTTAAATCCATTAGTGAAAGTTATTTCTGCCTCTTGAGGTGCCGGTGAAAAGTTTGCTAATTGAAATGGTTGTCATGGTTACAACAGACGCGTCGTCCTGTTTTCCCGCCAGCCCCAGTCGCCATAAAGCACTCGGGGGGGGGCACACCCCCTCAAAGGGACATATTGAGATATGAAACACTGAAAGCTAACCTCCCCCCTTGCCGGCTGTATTCTCAGTGGTTGGAGACGCGGCCAAACAGGCAGGTGTGCCCAGTGTGCAAAGCGGGAATCAGTCGGGAGAAGGTGATCCCCTTGTACGGCCGAGGGAGCACGGGGCAGCAGGACCCCAGGTAGGCTGAGCCGCCCGTGTGACTGCCACCCGCAGAGCACTGTCACTGTCCCCCTAACCGCGTCCCCAATCCATTTTCCTGGCCGCATTTAGGGAGAGGACGCCTCCCCGCCCGCAGGGACAGAGACCGGAGCCTGAGAATCGCGGGGTAAGCAGGGCTGACCATGCTCACACACCTCCGTGGCTCACTCCTCTGTCCTGCTGGTGTTCTGGGTGCCTCTCCCCTCTCACTGCCGCCTGATGAAACGGTTACATGGTTCGCTGTCACTGCCGTTTTGGGGCCAAGCATATAATTCATTAAGAAAAGCGGCCCCCCCCTCCTGGGGACTCATTATACCACGTCTGCGAGGGCCCTTAGAGGTCCTCTGTGGTGCCCCCAGATACTTCTGACCCTTCGTTTCTCTGATTGCATCACACACACAATCTCACGCACACACACACACACACACTGGTGTGTCTGCATTAATGCATGTTATTAGTTGACCCAGAATACAGAGTTTAAAGAAAAGTATTTACTTTAAAAAATAAAATAAAATAAAACAGTGGTAATAAAACCAACACAGTATAGGGAATCTGTATTTAATGTGGCATAGAAGCAAAGATCCCCCCTTTCCACCATAATTAGCTTGCAAACAATTCTACTTGATACTGCGGTTTATGGTATTTTGATGGTATTTTCAAAAGCACGTGGAAAAGTGAAATATGAACTAGATTTACCACGCCAATGTTAACGTTGTTAGGTGGTGATGTCATTGTACGCCATTTACATGGAAACCCACAAAAAATACAACCAATGGAGGACAACTTTTTATTATTATTATTTTAACCGCTTATTGTGAACACTGTTGATGAGTTGTTGCGGCCCTGGTCTATGTGCTGGATGAGTTCCACTCTTCCTCCCTTGTCTGGATAGTGATGGCTGTTCTCTCATAATAGTGCTGTGGACCCCCCCCCCCCCCCCTCGTCTGAAATCATCCCCACAGGCTCCTCCCTTCACTCTCCCATGTCCCTGGTATTACTTACGCCAGCCTCCCTAAGGACCAGCCCCCCCCCCCCAACAGCGACCTGGATTGCATTATGCTGATGTCGCATGGCGTGCCAAGGTCACATGGTGCGATTTCCCCCCCCCCAGGGCTTCCAAGGCTTCGGTTTCGGCGACGGAGGGTTCCAGATGTCCTTTGGCATTGGCGCCTTCCCCTTTGGTATCTTCGCCACGGCATTTAACATCAACGACGGTCGACCACCACCAGGTACAGTGATTCAGGCACTAGGCCTGTAACTAAGGAGTAGTTATTAATGTCCTTTTAATGTAAATTGAACTGACTGGTTTAGTACCTGTATCAGGGGTCTCCAACCCCCAGCCCTGCAGATTTGTAGGATTCCCCTGATTTAACACACCTGATTCGACTTCTCTGTTAATTACCGCCCATTCCTTGAGTTGAATCAGGTGTGCTGGAGCAGGGAGAAGCGCTAAGCTGTGCAGGGCTGATGCTCTCCTGAACCTAGATGAGAGGCAGAAAAAGAGCAGGACCCAGCCTATTTCTCTGAGGTCTGCCCCCCAGCCCACGTGACCGGGGGGCCGTCTCAGTGACTGACGTCTCTCCGCAGCCGTCCCTGGGACCCCGCAGCACCAGGACGAGCAGTTCCTGTCCCGCCTTTTCCTGTTCGTCGCCTTGGTGATCATGTTTTGGCTGCTCATCGCATAGATTGCGGGGAATGACGTCTGTCCCAAAAAGGTTCTCTCTTTCATGAAGTTCTAAAAGCACACGGTCACAAGAGACGGAAGCCGTTCACTCAAACTGGCCCTCAACAGCTTTCCCCTGCTAGTTTTTGTTACGGATATTTCAGATCCTGCAGTGTCCTTATACTTGATGCTAAGCACTACATTTTGCTGAGTTCTAACAAACTCTCTTCTTGATTAAGGGTGGTCAGATTTCCCTGTTTGTAGTGAAACTTTGAACTTCATTCAATAAGTTGTTTCAAATATTACGGCGGGAGCTTATATCTGCTGTTATCTTGGGTGATTTGCTATTGACACTGAATTTTGCTCAGGAGGCCTATATTTTTGCTTATTTAATGACTCTATATCTGGCCATTTGTACCATTTAGTAGTTATTAGTTAATACATGCAATAGCACCAACATCATGACCAGTTAGGATTAAATTATAATATTAACTGCTTAAAAAGTACATTTGGAAGAAATGTAGAATGGGCTTCATACACGGTGTAACTGATGCAGGACCTGGGCCCCCAGTGGGTAATAGTGCTTCCGAATCTGCAGCTTTGGGTTCTGTGAACCAAGTTCGCTTCCCATAAATGATCCAAGTTCTGTACCATTCAGATCACAGACAGTAGTGATAGTGGTTGACTTTATTGGATCTTGTGTGAAGGGGCCTGGACCAGAGGGGGGGGGGGATAGATTTTGTGTTCAGGGCCGAACTGGGCAAATATTTTGTACTTTGGAGTGAAGAAAGGGAATTTCCTTATGTGGCTTATTTACACGATCATCATCATCATAAAGAGATTCTGAGATATAATCAGAGCAGTAATAACCTATGATTTGACCATCTTTCCCTTATTCATACCACTGAGGTTTGATTTAAGTTTTTCAAAACAGGAAACCTCAGCCCGATTATGAAACATACATATTTGGGGTATGAATCTGCACAGTATGCGAAAATGTCTGTAACGGTTTTAGTTTGGCAAATGACAAAACGTGCCCCCGCGTGGTTTGTAGGAGAGTAGGTAGGGTGTTCATTAGCCAGCGAATTACAGACAGTATTTTCCCCTCTAACGCCTATGCAGTGTCAGCGACGGTACTGAGTGTTATTCTAGTTACAGTTTTCAGGCTAAGATTCTATTAAAGTCATACTTAGAAATGAAAGTCATCTTTCTGACATAGTGATTAAACATCAAGTCACCCTGATTTGTCCACTGAGAACTCAATGCCAAGTTGGTGAAGAGAAATCACTTTTAGCCATGGATTATGGCTAGTAGTTTTGCTGATTTTAAGTTGTGTATAAACGGTTTATAGGCTGTTGACTGATTGTTACCCTGTGTTTATAATTCCTGCCTTAGAAATAAATGTATTTTGGGGAAAAAAAAACACATTGTCAAAAGATGTCTTGTCTATTATATATATATATATACACACACACACGACATCATGTAGAACATGTTACCAACTTCTTTTTTACGATGTGTAATTTGTGATCCGCTTGGCACAGATTGTTCTCCTTACTGGTGGTGCCATTTAAGCATTTCACCTGGAGGAATTTGAGTCCTGAAGCTTCAGAGATGTTGCTGATGCCTCTTGGTGCCCGTCGGAGGGTTAATATGCCTGCCTACGTGGGAGAGATCGAGACAGAACCGTGACTCACAAAGAATGGGGGAAAAGACTGCTGTTTATTAAAGTCTGGAAGAATACAAAAAGGTAACGGAAAGTAGCACCGTCACACGAAATGTCTACATTTCAGCTACGTCTATCAAACTCCCCACCGAAATGTGAGCAACGCAAGTCAAAATGACCGTTACTGTGAGAATTTCGGGTTGGATCTGACTGCGCAGGTGGCAAAAAAGTAACACTTCATTGCTTTTTATGAGGTGGCTTATTCTCTGTCAGTATTACATTGCTACAATGGCCATTAGTGTCTGTCAACACCACTGAAAAACTGCTGTAGCATTGCTGTGCACAGGAGCTGCGCTCCTAGATGTTCTGTGGAATAATTATCTGTGCTCCTTTTTCAAATTCCCTTTTCATCATGGGATGCTTAAATTATAGCTTGTCCTGGTACAATGGAAATGAAAAATGAATGACCTCTTTGGCTGCGCCAAGGGAAAAAAGCACTGGAGGCTAATTCAAGCGATGGGTAAAAAAACGTTTCGATTCAAACCAGCTAGCAACTGCATCTAGCATACAGTCCCAAACCTCATTTCCCCCATCCCTGGTTAATTCCATCCTGTTACTTCTTTGTAAGCTACATTCTCTACCATACAAAATTAATTCTGAAAAGCATTTCGCAATGCATTCTGGGAGAACACTCTGCCCCCTCGAGATCCCGTCATCAGGTTCAAGCTGTTCAAAGCGTTGCTCTATTAGCTGCGTGATTCAGCCTTGGCTCGCCGGGATCAATGCGGGATGCAACCAAAGGATCTGTTTCCATGGGAACAAATTGCACAAGCAGGGCTCCTGAGCAGCTACCCTATCATTGGCTGACTGTAACCTGGCCGTCTGCAGTGGCATAATGTGTACAGACCCGCCAGCGGACTGTAGTTTAGCAAAGCGAAGGAAATGTCATCCATCTTCCATCAGGCTTATGGCCTGCGATGTGTGGCAGGGAGCCTGAAATTCTATTTATTAAACACAACACTGTCACATTCTGAAAATGGACAAGGACCCCGTCATTAACTGGTGTAATACAGATATCCACCAGCAGAGGTCACCAGAAATCTCTGGAAGTAACACTACAGACACCCCCAAAAGACAGTGGTCTTTCATTTTGCCTCCTCCTTAAGTGACAGACAGTAATATGATAAATTCTCTGCTTCTGATTATTATGCAAAAAAGCAGAGTTACAAACACCAACCTGTCGGTGATATATTTGACATGGACGCTGTCACGTGTCCTGTATGAAATAAAATCAATACCATTTGATTTCACCAGAGTCCACATTTTCTAAGCAGCCTTACGATAGCACTGCTTGCCAGCATCTACTTGGAAACCAGTTGTTTTCCATTCTGGAAATCTATACTCAAAATGTTACAACGGCACCATCAACAGGAGCAAAGGAGAAAGATCTCAGGTCAAGTTCCTCTGCAGTGTCCAATAGCAGAACATTCATGACTGTTTCAGCTAAGGCGTCGAGGCTGACAGTTCCTGTATGACATGTTAGGCCCGGGGTCACCAACCTTTCTGAAACTGAGAGCTACTTCACGGGTACTGAGCCATACGAAGGGCTACCAGTTTGAAACGCCCTCCTAAACTTCATGTACAATAAACATGTTTTAAATGCTTTTTTTTTTTGTTGATGAAATCTATATAAATGCAAATGTGATTAAAGAAGAATAGCAATTAAATTTTAGATGCTGCTCACTGGTGAGTTGTGCTATTTTTAGAACAGGTCGGCGGGCGACTCATGTGGTCCTTGGGGGCATCCTGGTGCCAGTGGGCACCATGTTGGTGACCCCTGGGATAGGGGCTGCCCTCTGCCTTTGAGCAGAATCAAGGCCTACGGTTGTCAGTGCTGAGGGTGGGGGTGCGGGGATGGGCCAGGGACCGTTTTCAGGCCCCCGGTGTCCCCGTCTGGCTGACGTGGGGGTCGTCTCCCCCCGCCGGGACCCTCTCCTCAGCGGAGGTGCTGGTTAGAGCCGTGGTGACCTCGTCCAGAAGCTGACAGGTGGGGTTGGAGAAGGCAGAGAGGGGAAGAGCCAGTCGCTGCATCACCTGCTCATGCTCCCGCCGCCTCCGCAGGTCCCGCCCCCTGGATCGATAAACAGATGCTCCTCCTTAGGGACGCCGTCTCGTTATGCGGAGAGCAGCGCCAACAGCAGGGTCAACAGGAAGTGTGTTTGTAAGCAGGGGCCGGCAATTAAAAAAGTTGTTTCGGTGACGCATCACTTAAAGCAGTCATCATGATGCATTATAGATACCTTCATAATGCAATATAATTGTCAGTATATGCCATATTAATGCATTATGAAGGTCTTTATTAGTGCATTATGGATGAAAGCTTCAAAGAGCATCCATAATGCATAATAAACATGGCTATGATGTGTTATGCCTTTTTATAAATAGTTATAGCCATTCACTTTATAAGTGAATTAAAGTGTTATTGTTATTTTTTTTTAAGAGTGAAAAGTCACATGTTCTGTTCTCTTCTTTAGACTAAAGATGGATGGAAACAATTTAGTTAACTTTCCTTCGATCCGTTTTGTGTGAATCTGTGTAAACCCATAAAATTCTAAGGAGATGTGGGGCATGTGTGTGTATGTGTGTGCATGTGTGTGCATGTGTGTGTCTCCATATTGCTATGAGCCATGGCTGACATCCCCTCAATTAAAAATGTTAAAAAGGACCCTGATCAGATCTGACAGCCAAATATAGCTCTCAGTACATCATCAGGGACACCTGACCTTCAGCCACAAATGACATTGAGACTTCCCGCAGAGCGGACAGCCCTCATCAGCCCAGCCGCAGCCATGGTGGGCCCACCCTGGACACCATTTTAGCAGGTAGTGCCAACATGGAAACGGACTCAGCCATCTGGCCCCCACTCCTCTCCAGTTCTCAAATCTACCATCTAAAACCTAACATCATTCTTCTGCCCGATTCCGTCAAAAAACCCTAGAATAGTCCATGGAAGTTACCGGTTGGACAAACCTGACATTTCCCTTGAATATTTTTTTTAATCCCTCCTGAACTAATGTGAGTAAATGGCAATGTTTCATATACGCGAATTGTGTTGAACATCCATTTCTGATACGGGGGGGGGGACAGGGTGATGGTGACAAGCGTGGCATTGCACACTGACATCTTATAGATGTATCCGCCCGTTATTCCCATTCCGAGTAAAATGATGATGGTCATCATGATGATTCCAAGGACATATCCTGGAAGAAAGAAATACGGTACAAAGATCAGAACTTCTTAACTCAAGGGTTCTGCTGGAAAATAAGCAACCAACTCAAAGGCGTGTATTCTGTGTTATTCTGGAGGAAATGCTCTATGGCCCTACAAGCTTGATGTCAGCATAGACATGATCTACAAAGTTGGGGCAATAACTTGCCCATGTCTATACTAACATAAAGGACACTTACAGGATCATACCCCACCCCTGCCTTGGAGAGTTTGACCATCTATTTCCATTTCTTGTCCCAGCATTTATAGCCCTCGCCAACAGTGTTAAGCCGACCAGCAGGACAGTTCAAGTTTGGCCTGAGGGAGCTGTCTCTCAGAACTGTTTTGAACCAATGGAATGGGATGTACTTGCCCATCAGTCCGACCGGGAGGTGTGCACTTCATCTCTCCTTTTTCCCAGGGCTGCGTGCTGAGCCCTATCTTTTTGCATTCGTTATGCAACACTGCCACCCCATCCACAACTCAAACATTATTGTTAAATTTGCAGGTGATTCAACAGTCATCAGATTCATGTCAGACAACGACGAAGACGTGTGCGAACAGGGAGGATGTTCAGAACCTGACAACTTGGTCTGCCAACAATAACCTGATCTTAACCACCAAAAAGACCAAGGAGATTATTAGGAAATATAGGACTACTAAGATGACCTCGCATAGTCCTGTCCACATCAAGACACAGGTTGTGGAGAGGGTAGATAACACAACTGTAGATAACATCTCGGCAGTGGTGGGTAAGGGACAACAATTACTTTATTTCTGAGTAGCGCCAACCTTCCCCAAAAGCTGCTTGTCAACTTTTACAGATGCACTACAGTGAACATCCTAACAAACTGCATGATGGCCTGGTACAGCAGCTGTACAAAAGCTGACAAAAAAACTGCACATGATATCACTGCAACAGAGCTGCCATCACTGGATGATCTTCACAACACTCGCTGTGTGAGGAAGGCTAAGAACACCATCAAAGACGCTACACATCCTGGACACCATCTGCTTAAGCTCCTCCTGTCTGACAGGCACTTCAATTCGTAGACACACAAACAGATTTAAAAACAGCTTCTTCCCAAGAGCTGCGGCACTAATGAACTCAGAAATCTCAGTCTGACAGACTAATGTGCTGCTGCTATTGGAATATGGGCACCATAATTTATGTCCTTTTCGAGCACCAGTTAAGTTTAGCGTGTCATACTAACCATACATGTCATTCAACACCAGTAATTCACTTTCATTCCACATCAGTCCACTGCGCCCTTATTGTACCACAGCTGCCGATGCTATTTAGCAGCCTGATATTTTGTTTTGCCTGTATATTGTATTTATTACTCTGAATATATACTTTTATAGTAATGATATTTTTACACTTCTGTCTTACTTATTCTTTGCATATATGTGTGTTTTTAAATATAATGCATCATTTGAGGTTAATGCAATTACATGATGAAGTTCTTGAATCTTAATTTGCATTCCTCCTATTTCAAAACAATTTGGTTGATGGTCACTGGGCTTTTTAATTCACCTCAATTGGCTTACCCCCAATTCCGAGGTCTTTCTTTCTGGTGGGGTCAGTGCGGATCCAGCGGCCGGGTCCCACGGCAGGTCCTACTGCTGCACCCTCGCCTTGAGTTGAGAGGACATGGACCGGATTGAGGATCTCTGCGCCTGTCGGTGAGGGACTCGGGAAGGTAGCCGGCAACACCACTGCAGTCACCTTACCTGGAGTGTCATCTAAACATGAGGTAAAGATACACCAGCCAGATCAACAATAAACCTCAGCATACATATCACAGAGACACGTGTTGTACTTTGTGAAACACACTTCATCTGAAATTGCTAAAAGCAAGATGAATTGATTCTATTGTCCTGATTCTCGACATGCAAAAGTCCTACAGGAATGAGCAAACTTCTCCAAACTTTTCCATAATCCTTAATACTTTTTCCATAAGACCTCTGGAGGTAGATTACAGATTATAAACCCATATACGCAGTAAAGGCCGTAGACAGTATGGTGCCTTAGGCGGGCATGACTGCCAATGCCCCCTATCCAAAGCAAAATAAAACTGACTGGCAAGATGCCGCCCCCCCCCCCAGAAGCTGGTGCCCTAGGCGGTTGCCTGTGTTGTTTATAGGACTTACCAGCTCAGCATATATGCTAAAGATCGTTAGTGATTCTTGACAATTACCAATTACACTACACTAATGAGACGCTTCACACAGGACTAATTATATACGCTTAGATATTTATGGCCAAACTCTTCATCAGTAGTCCCAGCAATACTGCATCAGCCAATAGGGAAGACATTTTTGTTAAAGGGTCACAGGATTTGAGTTCTCAATGATCTGCATCCAATGGAATGCAACTTTGGAAAATTTTGACCAATAAGAATGAGCAATGGGTGGGCATAATATTATTGTTTATGCTTCTGGGAATGTCGTCTTGTTGGCATGGTGTCAGAACCGCTCTTATCATTCAGTTACAAACCAGAGGCCCCAGGAAAGACTTGAAGTTTTACTCTGGAGAGATAGAAGCCCCTGTGTTTGGCGTCAGTGTTTTCATGTGCGTTCGGTCACGTGACACTTGGACACTTGCCATGTGATACACTTCGGCACTGTGTCTCCAGCCAGCCCCCCCACCATGAAATGAGAGTATCGCACCATGTACAGTGACAATATTCATACAGTGGGAGGCAGTTAGGGGTGCCTACGTCTAAAAACATAAGGCTTGTTTTCCTTTCCTAACTACATGGCTAAACACACTTTCTGACTGTACTGTTCATGCCACGGGGATGGACTGCGCCGGCAGACACCATGTACAAAACTCAGTACCTCTGCAGACTTCAATGACACAGGCTTGTCTCTGGACTAGGCCGTCCTGCCCAATCACGTAACACCAAGGCGTCATTGAGGAGTCTGGGTTGCGACAGAAGTTGTGGTCGCCAATTCCTAATAAAGAACACATCTACCCATAATACATATTCACATTGAAGTTTTAAACATGCTTCATCATCCTTAAAAAACCAATGTTACTAAAATTATTGATTGATTTGTTTGGTCATGGACTTCTTGTGAAGATAATACTTACATTATCGACCTTAGGAAGTGCCAGGTTAAAAAAAAATAATTATCTGACCCTAGACTCTCCTAGCATGTTCTCTTCGCTAATGTCTGTGTCCCTTGTCATGAAAATCTACCCAATCTGATGACCCAAATTCAAGCACCCCCACTGCATTTTATAGACATGCATATTCCCTGGGTTTCTGATCAGACATCAGCCACACTTTCCTGCAAAGGCTGTCCAGAAGATCAGCAATTCCCACACACCTCCAACAACACGGAGAGCCGGGTCGGCTTCCAGGACCTCCACATATTGCTGTTGAAGCACGTACTCGTCTCAACATAAAACCCACAGGCAGGAACAACAGAAAGGAATCTGTAAGAGCTCGTTCCCTACCTGCGTGGCGGTCAAGGCCAGCTGTTGCTGCATAGTCTCTGGTGGTGCGTGCCCAGTTCAGGCACTTTCTGCCCGTTAACGTGATCTGCTGCTCGCCTCTGTAGTCAGCCCCGCTGGATCGGATGCACTCTGTGAAACGGTCCCTGGCTGACAAAGGTCAGCACACAGAGCATAAAGATGCTCAGAAAGCACTAGCAAGATACACATGGATTCTAACTACCGTCCACTGGACACAGGTAACACTTTACTTGTGGGTCACAAATACTTAGTAATAACTCAGTTACTACTGAAGTACAAATCAGGAACAAATATATTTGCCACTTAAGATGCGTCACGATTCATTAACCATAAACATGAGATCGGTATTTTCACTTGCGTTGTTCATAACTTGTTCCTTCAATAGTTCACAAAGGATTACAGAATTAACAGATATAGTAAGAATCTGTAAGAGCTCGTTCCCTACCTGCGTGGCGGTCAAGGCCAGCTGTTGCTGCATAGTCTCTGGTGGTGCGTGCCCAGTTCAGGCACTTTCTGCCCGTTAACGTGATCTGCTGCTCGCCTCTGTAGTCAGCCCCGCTGGATCGGATGCACTCTGTGAAACGGTCCCTGGCTGACAAAGGTCAGCACACAGAGCATAAAGATGCTCAGAAAGCACTAGCAAGATACACATGGATTCTAACTACCGTCCACTGGACACAGGTAACACTTTACTTGTGGGTCACAAATACTTAGTAATAACTCAGTTACTACTGAAGTACAAATCAGGAACAAATATATTTGCCACTTAAGATGCGTCACGATTCATTAACCATAAACATGAGATCGGTATTTTCACTTGCGTTGTTCATAACTTGTTCCTTCAATAGTTCACAAAGGATTACAGAATTAACAGATATAGTAACAAATATAGTATCTGCTTGAGATAAAACATGCATAACGATTCATTAATGATGAATTAACATGAATATCAGTTTGTAACTAAGAGCTAGTTTGTGGTTAATTAATACGTAAGTAATAGCATAATACTATATAATTTGTGCCCGGTCAAGTAGTGTTAACGGATACGTAAATATATGTTTTGTCCATTCATTACAGATCAAAGTATATTAACTTCCCCGTGTTTTACTTACTCATAAATAGTACTGGTAGTAATATTAAAATATTTCATCAAATTTTATTTACTACTGTACGCTTACCTTGATTACCCTTTGAAACGCTCGCAAATGCGACACAGAGTAGAACAAAACGCCGCATGATGATTTAACGCCGCAAACTAGCAAGACGGAGGCTGCCGCGTGCTTAACTCCCGGGGGGGGACACCATCCCCCCACGCAGCCAGCCAGCCTGCAGCACGCAGCCCCTCTTTTATGGCATGAAAGTCCTTGTATCGGCGTGCGGGGCCATGTCTTCGAGGTCCTAAACGCCACCTGAGCAGCCACTGCACTCAGCCCCTTAGGGTCACATATCGGCAATCCGGGAATGACTGTACAATGGAAGGAGACGTGGAAACTATAATCGCAGTACTTACTAAAGTAAACCACTATAAATACCCCTATTTAAATACGTACTTCAGTGTTGTAGTTAACAATGTTAATTGTGTTTGTTATTTATTTACTGAGTTTCTGCATTGATTATGCCAGACATACATATATAGATGTATATTTTAACTAAAACGGAAACTTTATCTAATAGTTTAAACGAACTTAAAACGGACCTCATCAGCAACCATATTCTACAGTTTAAAATCATATTTGATTGCTATTATTATAATGTATGAGCTGCAATAGAGTAATAGAATGGTGACACTTTATTAATTCCTGTGGGGTAATTCTACTTTTGCTTTAATACATCTTGCTCTCCATGAGATACACAAGCAGGTGAGAGCTAGCTTGGGTGTCACAGCAGAGGGTCAGCCACCTTGTGGCACTGGGATGGCACTGGGGAGGCCCTGGGGGAGGGAGGGGGGGGATAGGGGCCTTGCTCAAGGGTCCAAGGATGTGTGACTGTTCTGCTGAGGCTGGGGCTCAAACCAGTGACCTTCTGATCACACACACAGCGGCCAAGCTCACCGACTCTGTGACAGCAGGGTCTTCCCGGCACGTGGGGGCCATGGTCTGTGGATTGCTGCTGCCTCCTCCCCAGTAATATCAGAGCCCAAAAAAGAGTCCCCCCCCCAGGCAGGAGGTAGCAGGACAGGTGTTTATCATACACACATACACACACACACATACACACACAGGACATAATCAGCTCCTACAGTGACTGTTCCTGAAGGCCCCCAGTTCAGTCTTGGGTTTCCACAGCCTTGTCACTGTTTTAGAGGAAAGTGTTTTTGATGAGAGCGACAGGGTTATGTAAAGAGGTCAGACCCCTTTCTATTCATAAGGTGCCTTAAAAGAAAATGGTTCATACTTATGACCATTCAGCCCTTGCATGCAACCTTTTCCCAAAGAGAAGTGCTATTTCTTTGTCCCTGTATTTTTTGTGTGTGTGCACAGCTGTCTGTTACCCATCCAGGCCAGAGGTACCCCTGTCCCCATTGTTGTCTGTCTCCTGCGTTGTCGTGGAGACACAGAGCGGGGCAGATGGGCTCCCGTTACCGCCTGGATGGGTAATTCCATTAGCCGCTTCAGCCGTGTCGAGGCATGAGAGCAAACAGCAGAACCGGAGATGTTCTGCTTTCCAACCACACCACCACCAGTTGGGTCAAAGATGCCCCTGACGTGGATAAAACAGAAGAACCACTCAATGCTGTATTCATTAGCTTATAATTAGGTTTTAAACACAAATAACATGGTAATACATACAAGGAGAAAAGTTTTTTGCTTCTACAGCTTCAACAGTAACAGTTCTTGCAAAACATAGAGCATAGGGGGGAGATTGAAGCCAAATTAAATATTGGGGGGTACATGTCTCTCTCCACCCCCCCAGTTCCTACACCCCTGTACATCGCAATGCCACAGACCTTAATGGGAGGCTACAGTCAATGCATTTTGCTTAATTATATAATAATGTATCCCAGTTTGGAGGGTTGATGTTTACCGGCCATGGAATGTATTACCACAGCTTTTCATATTTTCAGAGCTTGAGCACGCTGTGCCGGTGTTCAGTAGCCTGTGACCCCTAATCCATGCTTGTTAGCAGAAACCTAGGCCTGATTCATCTTTCATGATGTCCTTAGCCAATCGTCTTCCAGTTTAGTCACTCCACCTGTCCAATCAGCAGCAGGCTGATGGCAGGACTTTAGGTGCGGGTTTGTTCAGACAGGCCACAAAGCCATCGAGACTGCCCTGGTTTGGCAGGAACTGCTGAGGAGACTGAGGATAGAGGAGCGAAAGCTTCAGGCACCTGCCTGGTTACAAGCTCTGGCCTCAACAGGAGTGGCTGTGACATGGCCCACCCCATGACACGCCCCTCTGTTTCAGGGTTGGCAGGATCCTAATAGCAATTAACAACAGTCACAGGTGTGACCGAATCCACGAGAAATTAGCTCAAGAAATAACTGAAGCACCCAGAACTTACTGTTTTGGTCAGTTTATCTTTTTGTTTTAATGTTTCTCTGCAAATCAGGGTGAAAATAGAGCTGAATTGGATCTCCATTCTGAGTTTCTGTGCAACACCGTGACCCAGGGCTCTGGCCGACACAGATGAACATGGTTACAGAGCTCAGTTGTCATGCCCAGCCCCCCCCCCCCCCAGGCTAGGAAGGCTTTGCCAATTTCATTCATTTTCATTTCATTTACCAATCGCCCCACATGGACACAGGATGGACTCCCACCTGGGTGATGGCGAGTGTTAGATTGTTCTACAATAAACCAAACAGTGACTGAAGAGAAGGAGACCACACTGTAACTCTGAAGTGTTCTGTCCCTCAAGCTAATGATTATTATTAGCTGAAAAAAAATCACCAGATGGGCTGATAGGCTGGAAATCGTGAGGTGGCGTTTGGGTTAGAACTCTGTGCTTGTGCTTGGTAGATCACCAGTTCAAATCCCAGGAGCAGCAGACTTTAGTGCTGGGCCCTAGAATAAGGCCCCAATTGTTCCCAGAACTGGCTGACTCTGATTTTTCAATTAGGCCTATATATTGTTTTGGATTAAAACAAGATACGGTCTGCGTTATAGGGAAAGCTGTGATAACTGCGCCCTCTAGTGGTAATTAACTTTCTTTTCCAAAATAAGAATACAGTATGTTAGTATTGACCATGATTCAAAATGCAGACAGCACATCAATAAAAAATATATATACACCAATAAAATAATAACTCAAAATATGCTTTTACATATAGAAAGAGTGATGCCTTTCTTTCCAGCAAGGATTTTATTTCTTTTCACCTCAAATATGTTTTTAAAATGGAGAAACTTAAGAAGATTACCTATTTATTAATCCCCTATAATGGATTTACCACCATTATAACCAATACTGACACGATAAGGTGTTTGCCTTTGAAAATCACAAAGAATGGTGATAGCATCTCCCAAATCTTAAAAACTATATGTCACCAGTGGGCTGGCTATTAAATCTCAGTGAATGGGACAGGACATATTTAGCGTTATCTGCTTTTTTAACCCCTTTATCTATAAGGCTTAGGGTAGATTTAGAAAATCCATTAATTCCTTGATAAAAAAAAACAGAGTTGTATAGCCTTCTATAAAATAAAGGATTTGATGGTGAATAAATTCGATTTTGAAACAGTTCTGCCGAGGGACGGCCATGCTTAGCGCCCAGACGGGCCAGAGTCCATGTCCCAGAGGATGGTAACCCCAGGATGCTTGAGTCATACCCACCTACGCCATGTTTGTTGATGACATCAGTGGCATTTTTGTCTTGTTTTTTCTTTGTCTCTTATTCCCACAAATACCTGCTTATATAGCAAAACAAATAATAATAATAATAATAAATGGATATAAAGCCATAAAGCTATGTAATTAATCCCCAATCCGTACCCACTGGGGAATTCAAATCCTCCTGTACGGCAGAGACTGCGTGCATCTGAAGAAACTGTATGTGGCATGAGAAGGATCCCATATGTATGGAAAACCAACAGATCACTTGGTTTCCTCTCATGACCACAAACATAACCATAGCCAGCCATGACTTACACTGTAAAGTCTGAAAATTCAAGCAAACCGCTACACAGGTAATGCTTTTGAAGCTGCCTGGGTCCTCAAAGGCGTCTCGTCGTCAAACACATCTAGATCCAGGCACAAAATGCACGCATGCCAGTCCTAATCCCTCTCAACGGGCGACTGGCACACGAAGATAAAACAGGTGCGGTCAACCAGAGGGGCACTACAAGAAAAGGTCCATCTTCATGTCCAACCCCCTAATACCAGGCAATCTAGCCCCCCCTAAAACCACCACAATGAGGATCTTAGTCGTTTTCTCCCCCCCCTCGTCTCAGAAAGCAAAATCTGATTTCCTTTTAGAAGCAATGAGGAAAGATTAGCTGACTCTCACATCCTCTGCTAACTCCCTCAGAGAAGTGCGCAGATTAGCTGGAATTTATTTTCAGTCACTTTATTATTTTTTGAGTCTATAGGAGGATTATGGGTTTTTTTTGTTGTTGGTCTTTTTTTCATTAAACCTTACTTATATAGACGGCGTGAAGTTGTATTTGTGTGTGGAGAAGGGAGTGTACCTCACTTCAGAAAGGCCCAGTGCTTCGACCACACACAGACTTGCACCCCGAGTCAGAGGGGGTCCCACGCCAGCAGAACATCTCCATCGAATCCCGCGTCCATTGCCTGCTTTTCTCAGCCCTGTAGGCCATGGGGGATGCCGGACAGGCACAGAGGAGAAAGTTCTCCTTTACCATCAAGGATATCCTGGCCAAGCTTCCTGAGAGTGAAGACAGAGAGGGGGGTGTCGGGCAGGCGGAGGCGTCCGAGGGGGTGCCGCCATCTCAGGTGATTCCATCCACAACCCCAGGAGAGCAACCTGACAACACCTGCTGGTGCTGCTGCTTCTGTTCTCACTGTGGGGAGTCGCTGAAGGCTGACTACCTCCCTGTGACGGGTAAGCCTGAACTACTCACTTCCAAGTGTTGTATTTAATTACAAATCTTTCTGTCTGGCACATTTGCATCCTCTCTCTCTTGGTTTAAAATGCATTTCACTAATAATAGATATAAAATGTCATATATCTGCAATACGCATGTCATATTTGTGTATATAGATCTCAATAAACTAATGAAATCAATACTTTTTATTTACGAAAGACTTAAACATAAACAGTGTTTGTCGAAGACAGGAAGGACACCTATCGAATATATCATGTAACCTTATGCTCTTGTTTAGCAGAATTAGAGAATGTACACATAATGTAGATATTTAGACGGACTCTTTCTTGCAATAACTTCTTTTGTCGCAGCGTGCCAATACATATGGTCCAGAGGAATGCTCCAAGAAGCGTCTAAGCCAGCAGATACCCATAGCGGCCACGCTGAGGAGCTGTTCTTCGGTCAGATTCAGAGGCGTTCCCGACGCCACCGCACCATCTTTACTGAAGAGCAGCTGGACGCCTTGGAGGAGCTGTTCGTGCAGAATCAGTACCCGGACGTCACTGCCAGAGAGCAGCTGGCGCTACGCACTCACTTACGGGAGGAGCGAGTGGAGGTGACGGTCTCTTCTGTTTATATATATATATATAGCAAAGTATTTATTCATCAGTTTATTTAGAATAGATTTATCAACAGATCGGAGACTTTTTCTTCTACTTAAAGTTTGTAAAATATTTTATAGGTATGGTTTAAGAATCGCCGAGCCAAATGGAGAAGACAGAAGAGACTGGCTTTCGGCGCAAGTGACCTAAAACATTGGAGAAATGTCGAAAGCAAAAACTAAATCACAGAAAAGAAGAGAGCTATACTAAAACATATTAAAAAGACTTAAAGCACTAATTTGACGTTGCAATGGCCCTGAATTAAAAATAGCGCTTTCAATTTTGAATTAAAGACGCCAATAATGATTTTTAAATAATTTATTATTGTTATTATAATTATTATTGTTTTAGCAATATATTATGAAATCTGCGAACAAAGCCTACATAATTGCATCTATATCTTGATGACTAGATATTCACTTCTGGATATATTTCGCCTATTGCATGCAGCTATCCAAGAAAAACTGAACGGTCTTGAAAGTTTAGACGTGTGTACTACATATCCCAGCACCACCCTCGAATGACAGCGTAATTTCCGATTACGTCCTAGACGTTACGTTTCATTTACGCACAACCTCGCTTGGGCTGAAAATAATACACTCTGGACAGTGTGATAATGGTGTAATTCTTGACGTTTTTATTCGACGCGAGTTTATTTTGGGCGGTCGGGCGTTTTAACCGGACAAAGGGAACTCGGCCAGCTGTTAAAGAGGAAGTCGGCTGTCAAACCCAGGGGCCGCGGCGCGATGCATGCTGCCAGCGAGAAAGCTTCTCTCTCCGGGGCGCTTGTCCCGGCGAGGCCGGACACTGCACTCGCCGTGATACAGACGCCGGAGGACACAAAGAAGCTCAAGAGGAAAATCCTCGATGAAGACACTTACATCGAGGTACGGACTGATTACTCCTCGTCCCGGTTGCCATATCTTGTTCGTTATCTTAGCGTCCTGTGAACAGCGATCGACAGGGCGATGGGATGGGAGGTCCTTTATTTACTTATAAGTATTGTCAGGTTTACTACCCTAACAGCGATGATCCACTTGTGTGATTACTTTTCTGGTGCCTCACAATCTTCCAGAGTTTAGAAAAGATCATCCAGAGAGACTTCTTCCCCGATGTGACTAAACTTCAAGCCCAGAAAGATTACTTGGAGGCCGAAGAAAATGGGGACCATGAGAAAATGAGAGAGATCGCCATAAAATACGGATCTTCTTTGACCAAGTCCACGCCACGCACCTCTGTACCATGTAAGTCTGGTGATTGTAAATGTGTATGCAGCTATCGCATTTGTCGTGTAAAGGTTATCTTCTGTTGAGTTGTCTGGAATTTAAGATACACCTTTTTTAATCTGTGCTGTTTCAGATGTGACTCCAGCTACTTTCGAAACCCCAGAGGGTCAGCCCGGCTCTCCCTCTTTGTCCCTAAACAAGCTGCGGCAGGGGACAAAAGCTACGGAAGAAGGTGAGTTCTGTGGCCTGGATGTCCCTTTGACACTGCCACCTTTTGAATGACCGTATATAAACCAGTTATGACAGGTCGAGTGCTGGACTTGCCAGACATGTTTAAATAAACGTGCGCACTCACTCACTCACATACACACACAGCCTCTCTTAAAAGCTATTTCCTCTTTGCTTGAAGTGAGACATTTTGTGTCCTAGAAATGTGTGTATTATAAACATAAAACTGTGCCACTTCCTGCAGGGAGTAAGGAGGAGGAGGAGGAGGAGGAGGGAAAGGAGCTGCCATCCCTGGATCGCTTCCTGGCAAAAGCTACCAGCGAGGACAACGCTTCCTTCGAGCAGATCATGGAGCTCGCCAAGGACAAGGAGAAGCTGAAACATGCCTGGATGTACGAGGCCGAGCTGGAATCCGCAAAGGTCTGCCAGACATCTGTTCCACTTCCGATTCGCTGTTGTGCCGGGGGGGGGGGGGTTTGTCTGCTGTACCTTCAAGGCACATCATCTTGTATAAATCACCCACCTTTACTGAATGTGGTCCCAGGACACATTTAGATTATTCGTACAATAATCTACAATGACAGTCCATATGTTGTTCACTAAAACACTGTTTATTGTTGCCCTGGGTTACCTCTGCAAATGGGTTTTTATGAATTTCAGTCTTCTATTGAAATAATCGCAGTTGAGGGCATGGTTTAAACCTTGATGATTTCTGTGGTTGTGGTTAGTGGACCTTTTGCGTGGGTGGGCAGGGTTGAGGAAGCTCTAGGGGGCATAGTGGGCAAAGATGTGAATTTTGATGGAAGGGCAGCCTGTCCACGTTAAAAGATGAGCTCTGTGGCTGGGAAATGGTCGTTTTGTGTGAAGTATTAACTGGCTACACCAATAGCTTAAAATGTTAAACCGGTAAATGAGCACGAGCCGGGCAGTTTTCCCCTAAGTGTCACTGATATGCTGCCTTGCTGTCATTCTCTGTCACAGCGACACGAGGAGATCCTGGCTTTGCCGTCTTCGGAGAAGCAGGCCATCGAGTGCGGCAAGGCGGGCGTGGAAACCTGGGAGTACAAGGCAAAGAATGCCCTGATGTACTATCCTGAGGGTGAGTCCACCTTGGCCTCTGCCTTGGCTGTGGCTGCCTCGAAAAGGTGCACGAGAGGGCCTGCGGACCGTCTCCCCTAACGCCTCATCTCGTAGGTGTCAAGGACGACGATGCCGTGTTCAAGAAGCCACGGGAGGTGGTGCATAAGAACACGCGGTTCGTGGGAGACCCCTTCAGCAGGGCACTGAACAAGAGCCAGCTGCAGCAGGCTGCCGCTCTCAATGCGCAGGTCAGCTGGCTCCGCCTCCTACACGCCACACGTGGGCTTACACCCAAAATGTATCCAGGGCTTTTGGCTGAAATCTTTGTTAATCGGAGTTTAATAAGGGAATAAAATTTTTAGCTAGACTTGCTGGTGGTAAAATTTATCTTTTTAACCTCACAGTCCGTCACCTGCCAGTTGAGAAATGATGGTGTAGATTAACCCATTTTCTGTTTTTTTTTTTTTTCTTTTTATTATTTTTTTATTCTAGTTCAAACAGGGGAAAGTTGGTCCGGACGGCAAAGAGCTCATCCCACACGAGTCCCCCAAGGTGAATGGATTTGGTTTTGTGGGGACGCCTTCCCCTGCTCCTGGTGAGTACTTGGTAACCTGGTTTATGGATGATTAATCATCTCTTGTACACCATGGATACACAGGTGCGGAGTGAGGAATTTTGTTTCAGTCCTGGGGGAGCGTATGTCCTGACTCTGCATGAGGGCATCGTTAGTCTAATCCATCTCTGTCGTGGAGTTGCTACGGTTGTTCTGTCTTACAGTGTTTCTCTGCCCGAATTCCCCATTAAAAGTTGGCCTCCTCACGCAGGTGTGGCAGAGTCTCCTTTGATGACCTGGGGTGAGATAGAAAGCACCCCGTTCCGGCTCGATGGATCTGACACTCCTTATTCAGAGAGGAACCTCGGACCATCCTTTAAGGTAGAACACGAGATTGTGAACGGCTGGTGTGTACGTTGGTCTTTGGTGCACAATAATGTTTGCGAAAATAATTGTTCACCCTGTATGCAGATTCCCGAGCCAGGGAGGAGAGAGAGGCTGGGTCTGAAAATGGCCAATGAGGCCGCAGCCAAAAACCGGGCGAAGAAACAGGAAGCGCTGCGGAAGGTTACGGAAAACCTGGCGAGGTGAGAGGCTCCTCTCCCATGCCCCTTAGTGCCGGCGGGAGCATAATGGCTGAAGTTGTGGCATCTGACTGCAGAATAATGTTGTTCAATTTAACAAAGTGTTGGCTTGCATCGCTGAGATGCCGTGATGTTTCTGAAGCTGTAAGTGGTAAATCATAAAATATTCATCTTCGGGAGAGTTAAAGAATCGAAGTTTTGGTTTCATTTAAGTCAGGTTTTGGATTTTTCTTTTTTAATGTATTATTATCTTTATTTTACTGTCTGTCTTTCCCTGCAGAGGTTTTAAATATTTACACTTCTATTTTTAAGGCTTTGGTATCTTGCTGGTTATTGCATCACATGTATGTCTTGCCAGGCGAATGCCCATAGAGCCGTTTTGTAATTCCAGTTCCGTTCCTCAATCGCCGGCTTATTTGAGACGGCGCGTAAACAGCTCTCATTCCCTCAGTGTTACCCGCGAATGCGATTGTAAAATCCCTTATTCGCTGTTGCAGTTTGACCCCGAAAGGCCTGAACCCTGCACTGTCCCCAGCACTGCAGAGACTTGTGAACAGGACGTCTAGCAAGTACACAGACAAAGCTCTGAGGGCCAGCTACACACCATCACCCGCACACGGGACCGCGGGAGGCAAGACGCCCGTGGGCGGCCTTGGGACTCCCACCAGTACCCCCACGCCCACCAGTGCCAGGACCCCCGCCTCCCAGGACCCCGCCTCCATCACAGATAACCTCCTGCAACTTCCCAAGAGGAAGAAGGCGTCGGACTTCTTCTGAATTCTTGGGTAGTGGATTCTTGCGTGTTCTTCGTAAAGGTCCAATCCGGACGCTGGATTGTCTGATGGGGAGGATATCTGTGTGCCGCAGCGAGATTCTTGGGGCCTTAGCGCTTTCTTACTGAACTCGGACATCACTGCAGGTGTACAAAGACACATGTCAGTGGGGTATGCGTCAACAGTTACAGAAGATGCTTTGTTTGGGGAATCTAAACATTTTGTACAGTTATTTTTTTTTATGATCTAAATATATTATGCTTATATTTAAGATCTGTGTTGGTCTCTTTTTTTGCATTATACAATGGTGATTTGATGCATCGGAATGTTTTGTGTGACACATGCCCTTAAGCTTAAATATTCCTATTACTGTTATTCAAGTACCAATTTTTTTTTGGTGTATTTTTTCTAGTACAAAAAGTCAACAACTGGAGCTGCTTCTGTGCTTGAACTAATGGGAAGCCTTTTTTAAGGGTGCTTTGACAGTCCTGTGGACCTGTGGTCGGAACTGGGTTCCATCTGGACCTCTTTGTCACTGTGGGTTGCTTGGTCAGTGGGCTTCTTGCTCTGATTCTTCTTGAAAAAAAGCCTTTTGCAACTAGGTCCATCTCGGTCTCCCCTGTGGCCCAGTTCCAGGGATAACATCTGGGGGAAGTAGAATCGGATCCTTGCACTGTGCTCGCAGGTTATACGACGCTGGGAAATGAACACGGTGCTGTTTTTGAATCGTGACCATTTTCTTGATGTTGGAATTGTTGTATGACACTGACCCAGTGATCATGATGAATAAAATAATACCCGTGCTTCGGATCGTCGTAAATTTTTAGCGTCGTATGGGACAGAGCCACACGCGATTCTTGCCTTTGGCGGCATCGGCGGTTTTCTTGCTGAACCCAAAATCCGACACATTGAGATTGGTCTTGCTGGAGGATCAGTTTTTCCTACTTTAGGTGTCTGTGAAAAATGTCTATTTTGGGAGTGTATTTTATAGCCAGATTTAGCTGACGGAAGAGTTTACGGATGAAGCTGTCAGCCAAAGTACCTTTTATGCTTAATGAGCTCCAGCAAGTAGGAATAGCCGAGTCCAACGATAATACTTTTTCTTCACAGCACTCCAAGTTCTCAGATAAGTTGTCAATGTTGCGATGGTTCAGCTTTGCAAGACTTTCGAGCTCCCGTAGCAAAAACTTGTCAAAAAAACCTGCCGGCGCATGTTTGTTCTTGACGAACCTTACGGCAAAGTGGCGCTATAACTCCCCGGAACAGGCGGATCTCTCTCTCTCTCAGCACTAAAGAATCTCCAAGAAGCTCCCATTCCACGTTATTTTTTATTGTGCTACGTCAGGTGTTGCAATAGTTTACGTTATTTGAAATATGTCGTTCCCTCATATGAATTCCCTACTGATGCTTATTAGGTCTACAGTTTAATAAAAAGTGAATTTTTGCGAATCGATTTTTCGAACTATTATCGAATGTTATGACATTTGATGATCACGATTAAGGTTCCGGAAAATGTAAATGTTTTCTGCCGTTGTCACAGGATCAATCCTTTTATTAATAATAAAAAATAAATTATCTAAATTGTCAATATCAGAATAGTAAGAATAGTAATATTTGAATAGTGAGAAATCAGGATAAGTCTAGATGTGTGCATATTTAATGGTTGTATTTAATGAATGTTGGCGTAATAGCCCTAGATCTTGATCAAGTATGCTAATTAATTTTTTTACCCCTTAGAGCCCTCTAAAAAGCAAAATATTTTAAATATTTTAGCCCTAGTGCCTTCTATATATTTGAAACATTTTCGCTTGGTATTAAGGAGAGGAATGATGTCAATGATTAAACGTCAGTCAAACCACTGACGATGCAATTCAACGTACAAACAAGAGACTATATTATCCCCCCCGATTCTGCATAGCACAGGGGGATGGATTGATTGATTGACTGATTGACTGTATTGATATAATGTCAATACATGCCAAGCCGTTTTCCCTTGGGTTAGATGTCTGCATTTGTTTTTATTATCATAGTATTTAGATAAGCATTGTTTATACGAACATTTACTTTTATGCTTATTTATATAAAGACTTAACCTTTGCAGTTTTACAGGGTATCAAATATCCAGAGTTCACCATCTCTCTGCGATAATCAAGTCCCATGCTGTCAGCTGACTTGTCATGTTTACAGTGACGCGCAAGCGGAGCGGCGCCGCGTGCGAGACCCGCCCCCTGCTGGAAACCGATTGGCCGGCCGTCGACTTGGTATTTTTGTGATGGGAGGAGGGAGCCATCTTGTTTTATTGGAAATTTGGACTGGAAGGTGTCGGATCGGTGGGGTGTCTTTCCAGTATTCCTCTGAGAATAATCTGATATATTGTCATGTCTGACTTTAGTGCGCGTCCATAGGATAAGATAATGGAATAATCCCCGTGGCGCGTCTGTGAGTGTGCAATTCACACCTTTATTTTAGATATATTTCTGTGTGGGGGCTACTATGATGAATGGAGGATAAATGTTGCCGAAGCCCGACTGCAGCGGTGTCGCCCTCCTGTCTTTCCTCTGCGCGCTGACTGTATCAGACCCGCCGCGGTCAGGTAAGGCTGCTTGCGTGCAGATCGCTGCAGAGGAGGCGCCATCCCCTATGCGGGTCTTCGCGGGGGGATCGAAGCTGGAACCAGTCCTAGCATGGCCAAGAAAGGGGGGGTGTCCGGGGAGACTGTGCGATCCGAGGCCGGTGGGGGCGAAAGAGTTTAGGCCCCCTGTCCTTGTCTGTCTGCCGACGGGATTTAGACTAGCAGTGCATGCAATCTCCGGCTAAGCGGCTCGATCGGATAAGCCCCTATACAAGAGATTAGTCATTTGTCCAGTATTTAGAATTTTCTTTCTTTTTTTAAGCCATCTACATTTGTTAACTACGAAACTGAGAAAACGGACTTGATGCTTGACTTGCAAGTCTGAAATATTTGCTACCGCTCTTTGGCTACTCGGTATACCAGAAATAAAAAAACGGCTTATTTCAGCTAAATTTATGATTTGCGTCACGACGCAGACACGCATCTATAAACTTTACAATGTATACACGTTGTCGGTCAACCCTCTTTTACTTTGCAGTATGCTTGCTAGATGCATATTTAGTGGAAAAATCCTTAACAAAAAAAGGTCATTTTAAATGCATATGTAGTTGCTTTGAGGTTAGCATGTGACTGGAGCTGTGTAACTGTGTGTCCGGGCGTGCAGCATCGTAATGAAAGATCCGTAGCCCTGGAGTGGACATGCATTTAGATCAGTGCCTTAAACAGAGATCCTTTATGTGGCATTTGCGCCGGTGTCGCAGATACTTAATGTGATATAAAAGGGAAGAGAAACGGAGGTTTTACCCAGCAGGGTGATCGGCCTAAAACTCTGATAAATTGGGTTAGAGTTTTTTTCCCTTATCTTTGTGCCGTTTGCTCATCTGGTGCGGGATCGGCAGTTTGGATCGGCGTTACACTTTTGCCTGAGGGGTGTATAGGGGTTGGGGAGTCGTAAACATGGCTGCGAGACTCGGGAATAATAACGAACGGCTGGATAATAATAGACGCGGTTTAAGTGGGAGGTCTGGGGTCCAAGGAGGCGTGCCGTGGTGGGGTATGTTTAGAGTGACCTAATGGCGGAAGAAAAACGCCCAATTGCTGTAGGTGTTTTCAGGCTGGGATTAAGTCTGTCTGCGTGACAGGTGCCTGTGTGTGGAAAGGCTCGTGTGTGTGGCTCAGAGTATCTGGCTGTCAGGAATGTAGGACAGGCGGGGTGGCTGGCAAAGGGAAATCGGTTCGGAAATCAGGTGGTTGCTTATTACAGATTGGAAAGATCTTGAAGGGGCGAAAAAAGAAAATGCTCCAAATCACCAGAATTGGGAGCGTGCGCATAGGGAGGTGTGTTAAACTTGTAATTCTACACCTTTGTTTTTCCGGATTGAGAGTGTTAACTGAAAGCTGGTTTGGTGTGTCCTGATACTTGTCTGCCAAATTTGTTCTAATGAGACGGTATTATTAGAGGTGCTTGAGTTCTGCAAGAATGGCTGCTAGGTTTAATTTTCACTTGTATGGAAAGCAGATGCGTGGCATTCTCTAATAGATAAGGCCAGGTTGAAATCGCTTGGCTGTGATTTTCATTGGGAGAGACTAGTCTAGTCTTAATTAAAGAGGGGGAGTGATTTCCCAGAGTGGTTGCCTTCAGTTGGGGGTGACAGATGTAAAAATTGATTGTACACATAAAAAGGGGTTGCACTTTGGGGAGGGATGGATAGCATCATGATGTCGCATAGAATCGTCGTCTGCATGAAAGGCATCAGACCACTGGCATGTACAGCTTCCACACAAGCCAGATCTTGCCACAGTGAAGTAACTTCAGGCCACGAGCCAAACTGGCCCCTCCTGCCAGCCGCGAGATGTGAAATGGGGTGAGTTAAATGGGCCAAAGCGTGTCCTAGACAGGGGCCAATCAGGAGGGCCCGGCGTGGCATCTGAAGGGGCCCCTTTCAGCCATACTGCCAGGCTGTTCATGCAGGCATGTACAGCATATGGACCCAATTAATTGCCTGAGCGGTAAGGTTCCTGTAGCCTGCCCAGACTGCTGCTCTGTGCTTTTCAAGTATGAGAGAGAATTCTTATGAAAAGTCTCACCGCACATCAATAGTAGAAAGCAGTTACCGTCGAATGAGAGATTTGATATGTCGAGACCATCTTTTGTATGTATGTAAACCAGAGGAATGTGGGAGGCTGGTTTTCCATTTAAACTGTGGGTTCTGAATAGGGATACAGATTTCGGGAATTTGCAGAGACGGATCTTTCCATGGGAATTTGTATTGGAGAATTTTATATTTTCCTATGTATGTTGTGAAACATGCAAAATCTAAGCTTACTAATAAAAATAGATTTTGAAGACATTTAGATTTAACACTTTGTTGAACATGAACACGTTTCCCCTGCTAACATTATTGAACACGGACACCTGGAGAGTGCAAGGCTTGATCATGAGAGTCAGAGTCCGCTCAGCCTGGAGAATGTGCTCAAGGACATGAATGCTCAATAAAAGAGTGAGGATCCACTCTCTCTGAGTCACTGAGGTCCCAGGTGGGCGGGGGTCAGTCTGAAGGAGCCTCAGGATTGGCTGAATGGCCACTGCTTTCTCCAGCTGTACATTCGTGGGCCTGTTGAAGACTTTTGTGTGCATATTGGCAGAGAGAGATGAGCTGTGCCTCGAGGCACCTGATGTTGGTAATTTTTAAGGATTTGTAAGATTATTCCTGCAGCCAGTAACAGGGCCTTGGATGAGCAAAGACCCATCCACTGGGTTGATGCCGAGTTGCATCATTACAGAATAAACTTTCCTAAAACGTGAGTGACATCAGTTACCCAGCAAGAGTGCTAGCCATCTGGCCTGCTGGCTAATTATTTTAGCTCATCCGTTAGCCTGTTTGTTGGATTCCTTGAGGGTAACTGATTAGATTTTGGAACATATATCCACATTTACAGTTTAGTTTTATATTTCTAACAATAACAAATGTCCCCATTGTCCTGATCCACTTTCTTGGTATCCCAATCCGATCCATTCAGTATATATCTGACGATTTGATCTGATATTTTAATAAATCTTGATGGTGCGTTCGATTATCTGTTGGAACTCGGAAATTCCGAGATGAGTGATATCACGTCCGACAATCTCCCGTTCGAGCTGCCACATCTCGGAACAAACGTGGCTGCCTCCATGAACACGCTGCTGTGTGTTGCTGCTTTATATTTTAGCAGATTTGGAGTGAGATTCTTTTTTTTCCGAGAGACAAACAAACAAGAAACACGAACTAGTCAAACCGCATTAAAAGCTTTATAAGACATTTTAGTACATTCATAGCGATATTCTTTTTTCGACAGGCAAACAAACTACAAACAAACCAAAGACACTAACAAGTCTGGTAAAAATCTGATATTGCATGACAGGGGACTATTTACGGTCATGATATGGTATTCTCTAAACCGAACACATGCAGTTACATTTATAACTATTAATACATTTAACAAAATAAACATTTTTAAATCTTGTTTAAAAGTTGACTGTGTAAGTCGCCATGTTGAAATGACGTCACAGGGGAAACTCGGACAACAAAATTCTGTCCAACATCAACGTCATAAGAGGCGTGTTTCCGACGGGAAGTGACATTTTTCATGACGTTTTCATCCGAGTTCCGACTTGGAGAGAGATAATCGGACGCAGGATGAAATATACATACAGGAGGCATCGGTACATTCTTCATTTGAGGAAGCCTTGCGATTTCACAGCATTCTTCCTGTTTCTGCATTCGTTGTATTAAATGAATTAAATTACATCAAATGAGCTTCTTGTCTTCCCTGCTGTCCTCCATGACATTGCTGTTCAGCTTGGATCATCCACACTGTCTCCATCAAGGTCCTCCAGGAACTTAGGCGTGATCATAGATGATCAGCTATGCTCTGCTGAGTATATAGCTTCTGTCTCTCAGTCTTTAAGAATCACCCTGTGCAACATCAGGAAGATCAGACTTTTTCTGTCTCACTATCTAGCTCAGCTTCTAGTCCAGACACTTCTTATCTCGTGACTAGACTACTACGGCTCTCTACTGGCCGGTCCACCTGCTTGTGCTATCAGACCAATACAGATGATTCCAGATGCTGCAGTATATCTGATATTCATTCAGCCCAAGCATTCTCGTGTCACATTCCTCCCTCTCTCTCTTCATTGACTCCCTATTGGCGCTCGCATCAAGTTTGAGCCCTTGGTGCTGGCTTACAGGTCCATTAATGGACAGGAACCCATCTCCATCAAAAGGCCCCATCTCGCCCCTTTTGGTCAGAAAACCATCTCCGTTTGGAGTTCCCCTGCTTCACGTCTGAAGTGTCACTCCACATGGTTCTCTTGCGTGGTTCCCCGATAGTGAAACGAGCTACCAAACCATGTATGGTCATCAGACTCCCTCTCTACCTTCAAGAAATGCCTTAAAGACTTGCGTGTTTCATGAATTCCTCTCCAATCCTGATTGTTCTTTGAATGCTCTTATATTGCATTTGCAGGCCCTGGCATACTCTTACTTCAATAGTTGTTTGTTTAGTTGTGTAGCGGTTGGGGAGCCCCTAACCCAGTACTGCTTCCACTTGTACTTGGGCTTGCAGTGAAGTTTGGGTACCTGCATGTATGCCTACTCTCTATGTCGCTTTGGACAGAAGCGTCCGCTCAGTGTGTAACTGTAAGCAGCACTCCGTCGCTACCGCCTCTCGGAAGGGGGCTGTCACTAAAAGATTAATACAGTTTCGCTGAAAACAACACCCCCTCCCCCCACTTAGGAGGAATAGGTTTAAACCTATTGATTTTTTTCATGCAGTGATCAATTTTGGAGTTAATTTGTGTTATTTCAGTGCTGTTACTAGTGAAAAATAGGCAGAAAGTCAGAAATAAAAGCGTCAATGATCTGGGGGGCCTGTTATTAAATCTGCTCCCCCCCCCAGGAGAATAACTTGTGCCACGTGTTTAATCCTGGCAGTGGAGGGTGGAGCTTGTTTGCCCAGCGCCCTGCTGTGGGCCTGGTCATGCTCTGTCCCACGTTAAGTCCTCCTACGACCCCCCCCCCTTTAGAAGAGGGCTGCCAGGCACAGTAATAGAAGGGCTACCGTTACCCACAATGCACCTGATCTTGAGACGGAGCTCGCCTGCATCCGCATTCGGCCCTGGAAGCCGCCGTGACGCCTGTCGTCATCTGTTGCAGAGCTGCGCTGTGGCACTGACCAGTTCCTGTGCCGCAGTGGGAAGCTGCAGTGCATCCCCGCGTCCTGGAGATGCGATGGCTGGGCCGCCTGCGAAGACCGGAGCGACGAGCTGGACTGTCCTCGTAAGTCCCCCCCCCCCCCCACCATGCCGCAAATGTACTTCTTTTTACCGCAGTCTGAATATAACATGAAATGATGATGACGTCAAGCCTAAAGTGTATGATTTGCTAACTGAAGCATTTTTTACAGTAACACAATAGTCTGGCTGCAAGCAGTCCTTTAATGTAGCACGATAAACGAGGTCATCGCTACCATGGCTACGGGGTCGCGTATCCAATAGCTCATACCGCAGACGCTGAGATTCGCTAATAGTGAGCAGCGGTTTAGATTTGCCCCGCCCTTTCATTTTATCTCATTGGTGGATTGATGCTCTGGGCCCTGATCTGTTAACATGGAGCACTGCCATGGAAGGTTTTTCATTACTGCTTCTGCAGGTCTCTTGTCTTTGAGGAAGATATTCCTGTTCTAGGCTTTTCTCTTTTTAAATCCTGGCATCTGGGGTTCGGAGGAATGTGCCTTTTCTCGGGGCGAGTAATCAAGATGATAAAGGAATTCTGTGATGAATGTCGTCGCCTGGTTTGGGTTTGGGTGTCTGGCAGAGGAAGCTAGGAGGCCGTCTGGTGTTCTCAGGTGGCAGAAGGAAGCCAGGAACGTGGGGGTTGAGGCTGGACCTCTTTGGTCCTCAGCTCAGCTCCCGACCCCCAAGGCAACTATGGATCCGTCTAATCAAGGGAATCGGTCTTGGCGGTTTGCAGAGTTCGGGGAGGGGAGGCTACAGGAAATGCCATTGTTCCCACTTCCCACATCATCTGGCTGAGAGTACACATCCCACGCTCGTCCACCCGAGCTTTCGGGGGGGGGGTCCCGACTGCATAGAGTTCTCCTGTCTGACTGTCTGATGGTGAAGCCTTTGTCCCACACTCATCCACAAATATCCCCCCCTTTTATTAAAAAAGCTGCATTGGGTTGCTGATGGCGACAGCTGTTGAGGTTGACTTGAGCTTGGCCGTCTGAGTTGTCGTAATTGTCATAGCAGTTCAGACGTCCTCCTGTGTTTGGAAGCATATCTTTTTCAGAAGACCTTCTGTGTAGGATTAGGACCTGTACCAAACAGTAAGACTGGAATGTGTAAAAGATAAAAGGAGCATTGGAAATATTTTTTTTTCTTTACTGCTGTTAGGACTGCATCACATGTCACATGACCTGCGTTTGTTTCTTCCTCGTCGCTCTGCGCTGGTCACCCCACAACAGCCACCCGTGAGGAGAGATTCCGCTACGGCAACGGCTTCGACCCGCTGGAGGACGTGGTGGGCGTGGCCCAGCCCATGCGCTTCAACAGTAAGGCCCGCCCCTCTTTTCTGAGCGATTAGCTGCCTCCGTCGGTTCCTGAGTCGGGGTCAGCCTGAGGCAGGACAGCCTGACACGCTAAAAAAAAGTGGTTAATCAGCTGTGGCAACTGTTCTCAACATGGGGTCTGTAGGAACATTTTGCAAAGTGACAAAATGGCAGGATTTTTGCATTGTTTACACAATGTGAAAAATATTACAGTCCCCACCCTTGCTGGTTTAAGTCTGTAAACCCCTAGCCTGTAATACTTATACTAAAGAATATTAAGAATATACAGTAAGCTTTTAAGGAATATGTTGGCAAATGTGGTGATAGATGCCCGCAGTGTTAACTTCTCCCCTGCCACCCCCACAGAGAAGTGTCCCAGTGGTTGGCACCACTATGAACGGACAGCCAGCTGCTACAGGGTGTACCTGAGGAACGAGAACTACTGGCAGGCGGTGGAGACGTGCCAGAGGGTGAACGGCTCCCTGGCCACCTTCGTCACCGACGAGGAGCTGCAGTTCATCCTGAGGATCGAGGTCGACTTCGACGAGAAAGTGTGCGAGCGCAGGGACCAGTGCAAGTGAGTGGGAGGCGTTCCTGTTCCCGTTTTGGGGACGACCTGACCATCTGCCGGTCCCTCACTTCCTGTTTACCCTGAAACTCTATGCATCACATGTTTAAGCCACGCTTCTCAAACAGACAATGAACATAAGAACATAAGAAATTTACAAACGAGAGGAAGCCATTCGGCCCATCAAGCTCATTTGAGGAGAACTTGACAGAGTTGCTGTATAAAAAAAACCAAAACGTTTCTTCCTAGAGCTACTGTCCTGGTGTTGGTACTGCCTAAGGTTCAGTTTTCTCTCATCCAGACATAATCCTTGTTTAGTTTCCTCTCCTCCAGGTGCTACAGCCAGTCTAACGTACCTCCGCAGCCTCGTCTACAGTGTTGACTAAACGTTTGTTTGGTTTGTTGTTGTTTTGGTTTTGTCACTGTAGCCTTGTGTGCCGGGTGTTTATGTAACACTGTGCTGTGGTCCCTGGCTCAGGTTCTGGGTGGGCTACCAGTACGTTGTCACCAACCAGAACCATTCCCTGGAGGGACATTGGGAAGTGGCTTATAAAGGTTAGTGTCTCGCTGGGTTTGGGGTTCCAGTGATTCCTTGATGTCTAATCACACCGCGCTTAATGCTGACTGCACATTGTCACTGTCTCCCTATCAGGGTCCATGCAGGTTTTCCTGCCACCAGAGGGCCTGACCACCTTCGGGGAGGGCAAGTTAACCAAGGACAGCATCTTCTGTGCCCAGCTGCAGCGTTTCCAGATCAAGACCATGAGCGAGAGGGGTCTTCACAGCTGGCATGCCGAGGACTGCTACAAGAAATTCCCCTTCCTCTGCAAGAGGAGTAGGTCCTCCGTCGGGATCTCCTGGGCTTTCTGGAGTTCTTCGTTTTTCTTGGGGTTGTTTTGAGTTATTTTGGGGCATCTGACACTCACCGCTTTGCAGATAAGTTCGTTCAGGACTAAACATCTGTCTTGTGGTTTTTCAGTTTATGGGGTGGGTTTGGGGGTGTCAGCATAGGAAGGCATGACGGTGGCTCCCTCACCCCCCAGGACAGACCTGTGTGGACATCAAGGACAACGTGGTGGGCGAGGGCTACTACTTCACGCCCAAGGGGGACGACCCGTGCCTGAGCTGCACGTGCCACGACGGCGAGCCGGAGATGTGCGTGGCGGCGCTGTGCGAGCGGCCGGCGGGATGCCAGCACCTCCTCAGGGACCCGCGGGAGTGCTGCAAGTTCACCTGTCTGGACACGGGTACGAGAGCCCAGCCTGAGCCTCCTCCATGTTCACCTGGGTTCCTCCCACAGCCGGAAATTGTGCAGTGTAGCTGAACTGGCATCTCCGAATTGTCCATAGTGTTTGTGTGTGTGTGTCTTGTGCTGTACTGACATCCCATTTAGGGTTCTTTCTGGAAAAGGCTGTAGGCCCCCCATGGCCCTGTCTTGGAATAAGTGGATGGATGGATGGATGGATGGATGGATGCTAGTAAGCTGCATCATTGGCAGTCGTAAATCGGCGATACTAAGTAATCGATGTTTTACCAGTAAGTCAGGAAGCACTGAAATGGCCCTTCTTGGTCGACCGTTCGGTCCAGGGGGCCACGTCCAGCGCTTGCCCACTGTCGGGGGCGTGGAAAGCAGAAGCCCGTGTCTCGGTGCGATGAAAAACCACTTAGCAGCTGTCGTTCGCAATCAAGGGCGAGCAGGAAGTGGCTGCAGTTTTACAAGCAGATATTTCCTCCTACTTGGCACATTTGCAGCAGCAACAGGTTGCGTAACATGATGGTGTGAGCGCATTCGGCCCAGAGGCCGGGGTGCAGTGTTACACATACACATGGTTAGGGGGGGGGAGTGGGGAGGCCTGTCACATTAACGGGCTCCCTGTTGCCAGGCGGATGATTGGTTGGGAAGTTTGATACCGTGTTTCATGGTCTTTGCAGTTTTTTTTTTGTGAATGTTATGAATGCTTGGAATGTTTAATATTCTGCTATTTTTTAGATTTCTGTTTTTTTTTCCATTTATCTGGGTATGTACGTTAATGATATGCAAATGGTATGAGTAAATGTAGCGCAGAATGAAATGCTTTCCAAACCTAGGATGGAAATTTGTTTTTCTGTGACGTTAAAGTCTGTTTTTCTGCAGTGCTGCCACTAGCTGGTGCCATTCCCCAGCTCTGCTCTTGGTGCTTATTTACGTTCATTTATTTATTAGGAGGCACTTATGTCCAAAGCAATGTACAAGTGAGAATCAGAGGGGTGAGTCACTGCAGCAAATGGAGCTGAGGGTCTTGTTCAAGGACTCGCCAACTAAATCACTCTGCCAGCCATGGGATTTGAACCGGCAACTTTCCAAATCAGAATCCTAACCCACAGAACAGCGGAGCAAGGTCTAATGGCCCTGGGAAACTTTTTGTTGGCCTGCCTGTGCTGGCCTGCCTGTGCTGGCCTGCCTGTGCTGGCCTGCCTGTGTTGTCTAGCGAGCCAGAATTAGTCTGGGAACAATCTGCTGAAGCTGCCCTTTTCTCTCCCCTGTCGCAGATGGCACCAGCCTCTTTGACTCCATGGCCAGTGGCATGCGCCTGATTGTCAGCTGCATCTCATCCTTCCTCATCCTCTCCCTGCTGCTCTTCATGGTGCATCGCCTGCGGCAGCGGAGACGCCAGCGCATCGAAACGCTCGTCGGCGGCAACCGTAAGCCCACGACCGCCCCAGTCTGTGTTCAGCGTGCTTGTTTTCCTGCGATTCAGCATTTACTGAAAGGTGTTCTCTCTGTCGCATGCCCAGTCCATCATTTCAACCTGGGTCGTCGAGTCCCCGGGTTCGATTACGGCCCCGATGTCTTCGGCACCGGTCTCACACCCTTGCACCTGTCTGACGACGGAGAGGGGGGCGCCTTCCACTTCCAGGAGCCCCCACCTCCCTATGCGGCATACAAGTACCCTGACATCCAGCACCCTGATGACCCCCCGCCCCCATATGAGGACTCCATCAACCCGGACAGCCTCCTCTACATAGACTTGGGTAGGCCTCGCCCGCAGCCTGACTGCACACGCAAGGTGACTGTTCCGTGCTAAAGGTGGCCGCATACTTCAAACGAAATCGACGGAATCAGTGTCGTTTTAGTGATACGATGTCGTATGAGCAGTGATTGCCATTTCGGTGTGCCACCTGGGCAGGGTCCCCTAGGTTAACTTTTTCGTTTGTTCTGATTCCGCCCACTGTCCACGATTGGCTAATATAAATGTGACACCTTGGGATTGGTCAGCAGGATCTAATTATGCGTTTACCGGCATGCTTCACACCACACTGCTTGTATTTGTAAACAGTGTAAATTTACTGTGTATTTGTGCGTTTATGTTAATGGTATATATCGTAAACATTTAATGTTTGCCATGGAATATGTGTGTTTCATTAGTGTGTAATCATTAGTGTCGTGTAAATTGTTGGCTTCCCTGTCTGTGTTGTTGCTGGTATTAAACCAAAAGTGGCTGTTTAATAAAAGAGAGGCTTCCATTTTTAAGAGCTGTCATCTCCATTATTAAAATGACTCGCACACCTGCCACAGTATGTCTGCTTGTGCTCTATACGTGAGTCTGCGGCATCAAAAACATTCTGCCCCCTCTAAGGTTGTGGCGTGACACAGAACGAACAAGTTGGCAGGATCGTTTCAAATATGCAATTTGAAAGATGAGAGATTGTTCTTGTTGACGTGTTCAGTATCGGTTTTTCGAATGGTTGAAGTGTGCTGCTACCTTACCAATAGCACGTTGTGACAGTATCTCATGTTGAAGACATAAGGAACTATTTTAATTAGTCTTTGATACTGGTTCTTAAAAAGTCCTTATCTCCCCTGAAGAAGGTCAGTTATCAATTTCAAGAAAATAATATATCTGCTCAGTACTGTCACTGATTATTTGCATTTTGATTTTTCCCTCCAGTTTCCTGGGGAAATCCTGCAGCTCCATTTTTAGTCTAGCCCACAGACAATATGCTAAATAATTGTTTGCTTTAGTGATGCACCAAAATTTCAGCAACCGAAAATATTCACCTGAAAAAGTCATAAATTGAATTTTCGATTTCAGTTGAAACACTTTTCGAAGCCTGAATTTGCTAACTGAAATTGTGGCATTTAACATTAGGGGCTCTATTTTGAAAGCACAAAGTGGAACGAACAGTTATGGGCGTGTTGAAATCCATTTCCCTATTTTGACGGCGGAAAAACGAGACTTACCGTCAGCGCTAGGCAGTAAGAGGGTTGCCCTGTCTTAATTATTCAGAGGTGTGATTTGGGCGTAACATGCAGTGAACCAATCGGAACGGTGCGTCACCTCACCTTTAAAAGGCAGTGGCGCATGATTTACTGCGGATTGTTATTCCAGTGGCGCATTTGCCCGGCAAACCATATCGCTTTTCTGGTGAGGAAACGGACGTGCTCGTGCGTGAGGTGAAAAGGCGTGAGCACGTGATATACGGCAGCACTTCCGTCGCACCAAGCCTTTTGAGGTGAAGCAGGTATTGAATGAGGTAGCGGCGTGTCCTCATTTTCTGGCATCATCAGATCATCCGCGCAGTGCCGAAAGCGATATAATGATGTCAGAAGATGGGGAAAATGGAAGCCAGCGACTGGGAATGGGGACTTAATTATACGTGTGTGTGTGTTTTTTTTTATTTTAATAAAAGTGTGATCTTTGTTGTCAAAAGCACAATGACATCGTGCTGCCTTAAAATAGCAATGCGCCGACAATGCGCCCAGCCACGCCGCATTTAAAAAACACCACACCTACAAGCAGAAAGCGGGCGCAAAATCATATGTTATTTTGATGACGTGCACGCATGGTGTGAAAATGAGCATTGCGCTGGTACGGTGCATCCCCAGTGTGTTTGGTATGATTATAGTACAGCACAGTCATTCTTGTTGCTTGCTTTGTCCTCCTGTCTCCACAGGAAGGAGTGCCATAGCACCCCCTACTGGTGACCCGCCCGACATGGAAGCCAATAGTCCCCAGTCTGGGGCCCTGGAGGAGAGTCTGGCGCCGGCACGGTCCCGAGGAGGGCGGGAGGATTCTGTGGACAGCAGCACGCTATTGGTGGTGCCGGACACACCCACTGATGATTTCCCACCCCCCATCAGCTCCACCGTGTAGATGAGAGAGGGAGAGAGAGAGAGAGAGAGAGAGAGACAGAGGCAGACAGAACTGTCTGGCATTTGAGTTGGAGAAGAATTGAGTGGGATGTCTTTTTACAGAAAGAGGGATCTGAAAATGCTCTATCGGTCTGAGTCCACTTCTTATTCTCTGCTAAGAAAGATCATGCCTCTGATGCGTGACCTGAGGGGTGGCTTGGCCAGCCAAAGACCCACATTGCACCAGACGCCTCTCGAGAAGGAAGTGTGCTGAGCAAAATGGCTGAACTCAAAAATGGCATGAGGACAGACAGACGGGACCCATCCAGCAGAGGAGTTGACTGCCTGACAGCTGTCACGCCTTCCAGATGGGTCGTGCCAAATTTGACATGGATTGCTGTTGGGAGGGGCCCCCTCACAGGAGTTTCTCCAGCAGTACTTTTGGGAACTTTAAATAGAGGCTGTTCTAGCCAAAGCTAAGAAACGCCGACACTGATCTCCTCACCTTCAGTGCTCCCAGATTTTTGATGTTGTGGCCCTTTCGTCACTCGAGGTGACACTCATGTTGAACTGGTTGTCCGTGCTTCTGGGATGGTGCTGGACAAGTGATAGCATACATATCCAAGAGTGTCTCTCTGTTCAGCTTAGCTTTAGCTTAATCTTCGTAGGTGTTATCCGGAGAGGGGACTTCGATAAAAATAACCCGGAACAATGGAGAGATATAAAATAGGATTATTTGCATCCTCAAGACTTTTATATCCTCTGTATAACTACCATTTCTGGAATTTTTTAAATAGACTTTATAACATCTATACAAAAACCATTCATAAAGTAGTGTTTACTGGCCTCTTGCTTTATATTTCACGTTTTCCAAGAAGGATAGGGCAGAGTGTGTGAATGTGATAATGGTGAATGTGGTGAATTGTGCTCCTTGAGCAGAGGTTCTGAATCGTGTTCTCATTTCAACAGCCGTGCAGCGATGACTAAATTGAGCTTTTCCGAAAAAGTATTGTTTGGGTGGGGGTTTGCTGGTTGGGTGTATTAAACTGAAAGGTAATATGAAATGGAACATGGGCACTGTCATATGGTACCAGGTGTTGTTCGTGTGTGTGTTTGTGTGTGAGAGAGAGAGAGAAAATTACGCTTTCAAGTCTGGGCTCGCTAATTCTCTGCACCTCCTGTGTCCTGCGGTTTGTGTGGAGCAAGGGGAGCCCAGGAGCAGGGAGATTTCCCCAATTTAATTTCTGTAGCTTCTCTAGTAGTTGTGAAATTGCACCACGGTCATCCTGACATTGTCCCTGCGCTTTCTTTCCCGAAATTTGATCAATCTTGCGTGATCGGCGCCTCTGAAATGTGGATCCAACTACAGCCACGGAGTGAATTTGGAAAGCCGTACCCAGAGCAGCCCTATTGCCGTTCTCGAATAACCGAGCACTTTAAAGGTCGCGGGGCAATGGAGAGATGTGAGAAGCAGTTCCCTCCCGCCCTCTGGTGTCGAGTCACGGTTCAGCTGATACGCCTCGGGGCTTGGGCACTGACACATCTGCATCAGCCTGTTTCAGTTTGTGGGGCTGTCTCTGTATAAGAATGACATTGAGAGCACAACATGATCATCTGTGTCATTTATTTAATCTGTCCGCCTTTTTCTTATGTTGGGTGTAGTGTGTTAGTCATTTCAGCGTTGACAATCTTATGCAGAGCATCGTTTTTACTGTTTTAGGGAACCTTTTTAAAAAGACATTTAAGCGCTTTAATAAAACGATTCCTCCTTCGCTGAGATCAGTCGAGTTCTCGGCGTACCAGAAACCGAGGAGCGCATCAGACGCACTGCAGCGGCGCAGGAAAAACGGATCGTGCTGGGTGCGGAGACCTCATTTTATTTTTTTGATTACCTGACATTCTGGTTCTGTCATTTGGCCCTGCTGAGTGATTTGAAAGCATCTTGTCCCTAAGAAATGCAAGCTTTGGTTTTTGTTTTAGTAACGCCTACCACAGTTCGTCTAGTACTTTTGTTTATAGTTTGCAAAAAACAAACAAAAAAACAACTGGTGGTAGAAATCTTTGTCCAAGAAAGACGTCTGTAGGATCATACATTTTATAATGTGTTATTCTGCACATTTGAAATTTCCCGTCCCCGCGGCATCGTGTTTTCACATTAAGAATCAGCTGTACATGTAATCAAATGCCAAATAAATTATACCATGAAGGACAAGGCTGTTCTGCGTTTATATGTCTTCGAAATGGGCAACGTTCATTCTTTGTGCTGGTTTTTAGTTGTTTTTCTTATGAATAATATTAACTTGGACTGTTTCTCATCTGATTAATATTGGAGTTCATGTTTATCATGTCCGCATGTTAATCCGGTAAGGATTTTTTTTGCCAATAATCCTTTTAGGAAAACAACTGTTCAGTACCATTGTGTGTCTACGCTTGGAGTAAGATTATTTTTGTGCAAAATGTATGATTATGACTTGCTACAGTCAGTGTAATTTCCCAATACATTATATGATGGTATTTCCATACCTGTCAAGTTTTGGATTTGAAAATAAGGGAAATTTTCCGGCACCCACCGCGAGCCATCCCACCCCCCCAACCAAGCTCCAGTATCCCTTACGTTTTAAGACAGGTGTACAAGAAATCTAATAACCACTTGTCATTTACATTTTATTTTCATTACACATTTTCTTTTAATTTCTCGTTCACTCATGTGGCTCTCTGGCATTCACTAATGACTTATTATACAGATTTGTTGCAGACTTTGTATCCTTGTTGAA